>WEKW01011845.1:1117-29024 GCA_013389905.1 Sula dactylatra | reverse complement strand
ATAATTTCTCATTCTTATGAAAACCACCGTAACATGATGGGACCTATGATTTTCTTAATGAACTTTACCAAAATGTCCTTTTTTCCCCTAGTAAGGTTTTTTTTCCCCTGAAATTAAACATTTATTTGTATGCATCTGTATATACTTCTTCCTATGTCAATTTTATTGCTATTTATACAGCAATTGGTATAACACATTAAAGCGAAAAATATAATCCCAGCCACAAATGTCTCAATGTAAAAGCTCAAGCAGGAAGGGAAAAAAAAACAAACACAGAAAATTAAGCCAGAAGGCATCTTAGGAAACGATTTATTAAATATGCATAATCAAAGCCAGAAACAAATATACCTAACACGAAAAGACAAAGGGTAGAAAGTAGAAGCTATGCAATAAACAGTAAACTGACTGAAACAAAGTGACATTCAGAAGTCATATGAAGGAACTCTGTGTCTATACCGGGATGAGGAAGGAGACTTTCAAGTGTAAGCAACTCATGGAAAAGCCTATGAAACTGGAAAGACTGAAATACAAATCAGTAGGAAAGAAGGTGGCATGGAGAGAAAAAACTGGGTAAAAGCCAGATTCAAAAGGAAATTAGTAGAAATCTGTGGGTTTCATGTCACTCAGAAATATATAGCAGATATCCATTCGTAAATGGATGAGCTGGCTTCCTGGCGCTTCCCAGCAAACTGCTTTTAGATCAAAACATGCAGACATAAAATGGAGGTTCAGGAACTGAAGTTCAGAAGAAAGAAAAAGTCTGTCGCCTTAGTAACACAGTAAGCAACAAGATGATAAAGAGCATGTGGAATAAATGGTTTCCTTCAGTACCTCTAAGACGCCACGCTGCTATCAGTACCCATGCTAGGTAAAGCTACATCAAAGTCATGTTTAATACTTCATATGTGCTCAACTGCCTCCCAGGCAGAAGGCACGCTCATGCTAGAAACATGACTAAGCCGGGGTTTTTTAAGCACACTATCCACAACTTTGTGTACTCCTGTGGTGTGGGTCTCTTGGAGTTGTTCTGTCTGGTATAAACAAAAATCCCCTGGAGCAATAATGCAAATTAATGGATTACTCATCTACGTGTTATTCAGGAGTCTCACTTCTCTTGTTCTGACAAGAGTTTTGACCCTCAACCTAGGAATACTCTTCCAGCAAACATTTTTTATATTCCTGCACTCCTACAAAAAACTGCTTTCACGTAAAAATTCTCCATTATCTCTAGCTAATACCCGCTCTGTTGGGTATAATGAAATGTAATATATTTTTGTTGGTAAAAATTCAAGTATTCCAGTCCAAAGAACTCTAGAGAAGTACAATGCGTTATTACTGATAATTGCATTTTACAGCAATTCTGCAATATTAAATTACTCAACTAGCACTTTTTCTGAACAAGGCAATGCTGAATTTAAAAATCCCTTCTTGTTTGCATACAATTTACAATGGGGTGACTTCATGGATTTCTATTGAGCCAATCTTGATTTACATATTAAGAAAAGAACTACATTTGTCTGGCTGGAAATCACCCCGTGAGGGCTACTGCCTTGTTCAGTTGCACAGCTAATAGCACATTATCAGAAAGAAGACTTAAAAGCATCTACCAATGATGTATGCAGTAATTCTAGAAAATACAGCATTATAAACTAAAGAACTCAAACGTATTTTGGTGAACATGAATTCACTGAAGGAAAATTATGTCAAATTAAATGTTTTGGGGTGGGGTATTTTTTTTCCTTTACTGATTTTTCAGGTTAAGAGATATGCCATAAAATCTGGAACTGCAAGGGGATATGACATGAAGCTGCAGAGGACCTTATTTAAACTGCAGAAAACAAGGATGCATAGAAGAGTGCTAAACAGGGCAAAAAATTGGCTACGGGGCAAATGATACTGATTTGTTTCAAAAGGAAATGTACCAAACTGAAGAAAATGTTACTAGCATAGATCTTCAGGGATCAGTGCTGGGACTAGACTTAATATTTTAATTAATAACTGCGGCAGAAGACAGAGTTTAGTAACGACAAAGTCAGAAGACATCATCACACAAAGAAAGAGATGGGTGTCTCATGAAATTTAATGCATGGCTTTGAGGCATGAAATAACTAAAGTAGGATGAAACTCAACAGTACCAAAAGGCATGAGATGCATTTGGGGGTCTAAAACCAAAAAAAAGTGCTATATGCTTGGAGTTCATCAACTGCCAATACAAAATAAGAAGTACGTAAGTATACCAACTGGTCACAAAATCACTACAAGTCACACAAAGACAACAAAGTTGTAAAAATCATACATGCAATCCGATGGTGCATTCAGAGACAGAGCACAAAATTTTGTGTAAAAGATACAGAACCTCCTGTGGAAAATTCCATGCAGGAAAAAGGGATTGCCAGGAAAATGGTTGTACGTGAATGAACAGGAATAAATTACCCACAGATGAACCTAGAGGGGAAATCGGAAGACAGTTCCTACACACTAGGACAATTATGTTTTGTAATATTAGCCAAATAGGAGAGACTGAAAGACAAGAAAACCCCTGCTATTACCTAAAAAACAGGGCTAGTTAAAAGCAAGAAAAGGATTACATTGTGCAAAATAAAAGTTGTCATCAGTTAGATGACCCAGACAATCTTTTTCATTCTTGTTACCTTTACAATGACTTGATAAGCTAGAAGGTAAGAGTTGCACTCACTACATATTTAGGGCCACGAAGTTGGTGAAGGGTTTAGAGGGGAAGCCGTATGAGGAGAGGCTAAAGTCACTTGGTTTGTTCAGCCTGGAGAAGAGGAGACTGAGGGAAGATCTCATCGCGGTCTACAACTTTCTCACAAGGGGAGGAGGAGGAGCAGCAGGCGCTGATCTCTTCTCTCTGGCGACCAACGATGGGACCCGAGGGAATGGCAGGAAGATGTGCCAGGGGAGGTTTAGGTTGGATATTAGGAGAAGGTTCTTCCCCCAGAGGGTGGTGGAGCACTGGAACAGGCTCCCCAGGGAGGCAGTCACGGCGCCCAGCCTGACAATATTCAAGAAGCACTTGGACAACGCCCTCAGACACATAGCGTGAATTTTGGGGTTGTCCTGTGCAGGGACAGGAGTTGGACTTGATGATCTTTGCGGGTCCCTTCCAACTCAGGACAGTCTATGATTCTGTGATTCTATATCCAGAGAAATATATTATTTAAAACATTCATTGGTAGGATTTTTTTTCCAAACCAGACTGCATTCACTAAGTACAAAACTGTCGGACCCGTATCTAGTTATAACATTTTACAATCTAATACTGGAAAATACAAAACAGCTTATCAACTCCTTTTTCTCCCATTTGGGAATATATTTACCATACTGACAACTATGAGGAGGGAATCTGAATCCAAACTGAACGGTCAGTTCAGTAATGGTCCCATGTTCCAGCAATGCAGACTGGACTCTGTGAGGTGCTAGATTTCAATAACCCACCTGCTTTTCAACACAAGGTCAAGAGACTTTCGAAAACTGAGAGCAAAAGAACAACCATTTACTAGCTATATAGTGGCAGTCCCTCTACAGGGACACAAAACAAGACTCAGTTTTCTTTCTTTCTTAAGGCCCAATATTGCATTCCATCATGGTTCAGGTGACCTCTTCATTAGCTGTCATTTCAGTAAGTTCTGAACAACAATTAAACCAAGGAGGACATGTTGCTCTGTCATTAATTCTCTTGAGATCTACACTCAGTTGGGCTTTTTCCATAGTCAGCACATAGTGTTGACACAGTTTGAGTATATTTACTTGGTTTTTAGTGGAAGACTGGTTAGCAAACAAGTTTTTATCACTCTGTTCTGATGGGAAATTTGTATTACAAACTGCAATGCTCTATGGCTCAAAATAAGCTTTTTATTTTTTTAACATGTCTGTAACTAATTACAGCTTTTTTTTTTTAAATAAGGCTAGACTACTGTGTGTTAGAGCTAGTTTTTTTGATTTATTTTTTCTGAGCTCAGGTAATAAAGTTGGTACACTGCAACTATACTGAAATCCTGAAAGTTAAATACTCGCACTACAAGCCAGATTTGCTTTGTTTTTTACACAGCTTTCATCTCTCGAGCAATAAAACACAGAACTATTCAGGCCTTGGGTTTGGTTTTGGGCTTTTTTTGTAACAGAGAGCAGGATCTAATCACTTTCCTGCATTATTTTCCTCAGTGCTTTGCCATAATCATCATTAATATAATTGTATTGCATTTATATGGAGTTTTCCATGCAAGGAGGTCAAGCACTTTGCAAAGCAAAGAGGAAAAGCTATTCGATCCCTTAGCTTGCTATAAGATGTGCTACTGTTCCATAAGGAATACTTACCATGTGAAATGAAGTCCATATGAAACATTGCACTAGTCAAATGCCCTTTAAGATCTCACATACTGTTTGTTTATTGATCACCAGAAAAAAGTAGTGATGATATAACTCCGATAACAGAGGAAAATAATGCAGTTCATTCCACTGAAAATTATTCTGCTAGGATTTTACTGATATTAGAAGGATCACACCAAAACACATTCTTTGAAAATAACAGCCAAGCCCGCTGAAAAAACACGCACAAAATACTTTACTATGTTACCCCATACTAATGATTAGTACCCTAAGAACCATTATGCAGAAAATTCAGCTCTGGATAAGACTATTTTCCACAATTATGTTTTCACAACATGATGAGTTTCTCTGTGTACAGATTTGTACCTATTTAACTAAGTGCTGTAAATACTGTTGTCCTTTTACTCAATTAGTTTCGCCAGTGATTACAAAGGGTACAGGATTTATCCTCCAATTTTGAAAAATTAATCAAAATTTAACACGGATGAATTTGTCTTGATCATATCACTTTTGCCCCCATTTAAGTTGAATGAATTGACTAGCATCATGGTCAGACAGTCACTGCAAAAACAGTGTGATAAAATGTTAGTATCTGTGGAGCATTCTGAACTCACCTGCCCCCTGCACACCAAAACAGACCAGGAACGCTCACTTTTCCACCCTGCTACCAGGGGTGGGGTAACCTCCAGCAGTGACAAACTATCAGAAGGTATGACAAGGAGGGCAGGATAAAGTTTTAATCCAGAACAGTTATTTCTCCAGTTAACAGCAGTCTATACTTTTAGCTCTTCAGATATTAACTAGGTACTAGGTGGGGGAGGAATTAAAGGTCTGTCTACTCCATTGTTCCGAGTCTGACAATATGTTATTGACATATATATTGGCATTAAATTTTTGGGAAGAGTACAGAAACTGGGCATACGTGAAACGATGCTTCCCTTATTGTATCATTCAGCACCCAGTGGGGTTCGGAACTGAAGCAGAGGCTGCATCCAGGCCTTTAATAGCCACTGCTATTTATTTCTCCATCAGTTTCTCTAATCCCTCTGAAACTCTTCATACTTTTAACTTCCCCTGTATCTGTGGCTGTGAGCTTGTGCAATTTAATTGCACCCTGCACAAAAATTACTTCTTTTGCTCCAAACCTTCTATGCAACAGTCTCATTTTATACCCTCAGCTTTGGCACTGGAGAATAGAAAAAAGTAATTGTTCCCGGTTTGCCTTTTTTTGTAATAATTATGATTTTATAGGTTTCTACTGCATTTTCTCTCAGTCACCTCTTTTCCAAGCTGAAGTTGTAGTCTATATACTCTCTTTGCATGGAAATGCTCCATACCATTCATAATCCTTATTACCCATTTTTGTACTTTTTTTAACTCCAGCTGTACAAGATTGACTGTGCTTCCCCTATACAATTTGATCTGATCCAGCTTTAATCTAACCCAGTTACAAACAAAACTCTCACCAAGTTCAACGATCTAAAGTCAAACTCTTAACTATGTTCATGCTGCAGCATACGTATTTGAAGTACTTTAACAACTGATTAAACAACTTTAAGAAAGCTAGGAAATACACACTTCGTGCTAGCATGAATGGGCACAACAATATCAAAATTAATGAGGAAATACCAAGGCATATCAGGTGAGAATCTGTCACTAGATGCATCCGAGTTAAAAAAGTACAAGGCTTAATTATGCATATTTTGGAAGAATTACTTCCATCTTCTAATTCACCATAATGTTTTTACAAAGCACAATAATCTTCTGTATGCCAGGATTGTTCAGAAAATGTATGAACATTAACAGAAAAAGTATACCTATCTAAATTACCTTACATTGTCTTACCTTCCTTTTTGAAGCGTAGGTATAAACAACTGCTGTCTTGGATTTTACGTAAGGGTTGTATTATTTATAGAAGTAGTCTTTCCTTGACTGTCAGGTTTTTTGTTGTCTTACAAAGAAATACAAGCAGACATTAAATTTAAAGCACATTGGAATGAAAATATTTCTATAAGAAGTACAGGTATTTTATCATGTAGCACCAGGCTCCGAGTTTACAGAAGAAAAAGCATGCAGCAGATACAGCAAACTGGGAAATTTGAGAAAACATCTTTTTGTCTCAAAATAAATACTCATTAGTAAATCAAGTTGTTCACACAAAAGATGAGGTTTGATAAATACGTCTGTTTTCAAAATATCTGAAGCTGCTAAACTATCCCAACTCATCATTCTCCAAATGAAATATTTCATTGTGCAAGAATTTTCACTATTAAAGCATGAACTTCAACAGTCACATATGAAATAAACCATTTCAAGATAATTTAAATGAAAATGCTTTGGTTGATCTTGGCTAAAATTTAAGGACTTTTCTGAGAATTCAACTTCTTGTCCTAATTTAGGACAAAGACATCTTTTACAAATCTGCATAATTTTCCAGGACAATCCTCTCTCAGCCCAAGACCTACAGTAAAGGCACAAAGTGTCTGTGAACACAGGTATTCATCTCATCTTACTCTTCCAAAAAGGACACATAGTGAGTAGAGCAGCTCTCTTCTAGGAGCAGGGGCAGAGCTGATCTTCTAGAACTCCACAGGAGCAGACAATCTGCTTCTTTGGATCTACACGGTGACAGGGAACCACCTATTTTGAGGGGGTTGTTTGGGCTTTTTTTTTTTCTTTTAAAAATGCAACGTTATATTTTTCGCACCAGAGTTCCACTAAGTACCTTTTAAGATGGGATTTTTTTTTTTTTAATTCATCTGCATCCATGACACATACATAGTAAGTGCCACGCTAATAACTTGACTCTTCGGCACTTTGTTCCTCCCAGAATAACCTGACTTGCAACAAAGAGCTAAATATGTAGTGAATAAATTTCTCAACAACATAACTTTCCTGGCAGAACAAGACCCCCTGCAGTAGCACTGCCTCTGCCAACAAGGGCCTCCAGTCTTCCAATATCCACAAGTGACCTTGGTGGCACACTGCTAAAATAAATGACTGGAATCTGAAAACCAAGAAGTACGTCACAATCTAAGATACATCTTGCACACACACATAAAAAAGAAAGCCATATTCCCATTAAAGATATAAAGGAAAGATGGCCAAAGGTGATGTGGTAGTCTATCATGATTACTTCATTATATTCCGCTACATCATTTCAATGAAAGGAAGGGAAGGGAACATGAAGAGTATTCCAAGAGCTAAAACATACCTGCTTGCAGCATCTGTTTGCTGTCTACAAGGCCTAATTCTTTCTGATGAATGTAACCAACAGAAAATGGCAATAAAAAACTTACCAGGGGGAACAATCACTACAGACACCTCTTCTCCTGTAAAACCACCAACCACATCTGTTGTTAGCACATCAAAAGCTATTGACAATTTTAATTTGTATTTAGAAAACAGCACTCAGTTATTGCGTGGTAGTCAGGTTTTCTGTTTGTTTTGTTGTTTGTTTGTTTAAGGCGACCTATACCACCGCTGTTTCACCAATAGGGAATACATAGATTTTTAGTGATCTCTGAAAAGATCACCAACTAATAATACTAATTTTTATCAACTGCCTTCACAACTTCATTCTTACAGAAAAAATCCAATACAACAATAAAAATGCTAATTGAGAAAGTTTCGGGAAAGATGCTGCAGACAATACAACTACATGCACAGGAAATTAATTCTGTAGATGATGTGGAAAAGACTGCTTATAAAGTTAATAAGATATTACTTAAGGCAAGAGAAACAATTAGACTGTTAACAGTGAAGATAAAGCAAACATTTTGCCATCAAATATAATGAAACTAATTAAAAGTGAAATGAAAATTAAGATATGAATATGAAAACAAAATCAGACAGGATAAAAGGCAGAGTTCAAACTCAAAACCCAAGCCAATGTGTTCAAACAGGCAGCACTTACAAAACAACAGAACTGACTGTAGTTTATCATCTTTTTTTTTTTTTTTTGCACACACTGAAACTGAAAGATCCATCCTCTGGGCATGGAATGGTCTGCTTTCTAAGAATAAGAAGGGATTTTATGGGCACCAGAAACAAATCTAAAAGGCAAGGGTGTAATTGCAAAGAGTGAGTGCTGAAAAAGTGGTAAGCTGCATCATGCATTTAGGTAATCATTCTGAAATATCTGTATTGTTTAAAAGGGAAGATTCTTCTCTAAGGCATGTTACAGGCACATGCAACAACAGAGCGAGCGAAATCTATAGCTATTAGCTTGCACTGCTGTGCAAAATACTTTTCTGACACTACAGAAACATGACAGGTTCCAGATCCAATTCTGCTTACACCACTAGTCTAATTCACATAAACTGATAAAACAATGGGGGATTTATACTCATCAAGACATTTTACGCTATAATCACTTTCCTACTCAACGCCATCACCTCTTGGGACTGCACATGAACACTTCAGGCCCGTTCGTTCAGAAGGGCTTTCATAACAGAACCACAGTACCGAATGGCCTCAAGACTCTGGTTAACAATGCCAACATGTTCTCAGCATTCAGCCACTCACCAGCTTTCATGGGTATGTCCCCCTCCTTTTTTTTTTTTTCTTTCCGAGTATTCCTGTCATTTCTTTCCTCCTTATCCTCTTCCAAAATTCTGAAGATCCTCTGATTACCCCTCTCCTCCTACTGTTTCTGAATGATCCCACCCATTACTAGTCTATCAGATGATGCCATCCTTACCCTCTGCTGCTGGCTCCTCTCTGTCACTATTGACACCTTTTTAATATTTTGCTCACAGATGTCCTGCAACACTTCAGCCCAAAAGATCTGCGTGAGCCATTTGAATTTTCAATGTTTTCTGTTAAACCATCACACATTTGTGAAAACTTCAAGCTCGTTATATAGTATCCTTAAAAATCTCTTAAAATTTACCTGGTGCCACAATACTACAGACGGGGATTGGCAGTTAAGTGGTTTGCATGCTGTGATTACTGCTCACAGTGCCTACCACAGTTATCTCACCTTTATTTCGGTGCTTCCCTTCTCTCTTTCCTCATAGTTTACAGTACAAATATCATAGCTGTTGTCTTAAACTAGTTATGTGAATGGTTTTGAATAAGAACTGGTCTACATGTTAATTTCCACTAGCCTAGAGGCCTCATCCTTCAGGACTTATTTCAATGCAAACAGAAGTTTTAATTTTCTTTTTAATAGCCATCAAAGCATTCATATAAGGGTGAGTGTTCCTCGTGCTCAGGAAAATATAATGAGGTAGTGTGGAATGTCTTAGGAAAATTTCCAGAAATGAGGCGAGAGAAAAAAAGAAAAATAAGAACAGAACGTCCTAAAAGCAGAGTTCCCTAATGGCAGAACATGCAATGCAAGGAAATAACGATACTCACACATTATTTAGAGGCACCTCTTGCTAATTTAGCCTTTGAACAACTTGGGGCATTGTCTGCAAAACATCAAGCAAACCTGTAATGTTGTATAAAACATAAATGTTTAATAACGAATTCTTGAATGAATTGAAGTGTGCTCTCAAGAGAAAAAGGAATACGGATTTTTGTAGTAATTAGTTTTTTAATTCTGATTAGCCAGCCTATACACTTATTCTGCATGTTATAATGACCAGGTCTGCATAGGATGAAGTCTCAGCCTTCAGAAGCGCCACAATTACCTTGCTAATCTGAATCACATACAAATCAGAATTCCACTAATGTTGACAGGATACTAACCAGTACATGCAGAATTCTGAGCCAGTTGGTAATGCCTACCCAACACAGAGTAGCGATACACAAACACACAATATGAGGTCCCTAAAGCAGTACTGCTGGATTAGCATGCCATTCTGTACCATGAGCACTGCCATGATGCAACAGTCCTCCTGCTCATTCTGGGGCTATCTGCAGCACCTCATTGTAGACAGCGTTTCCAAAGACAGAGTTTAAGGCGACTCAAATGCTAACAACTAAACAATTGTAAAGATAATAACGTTACAGCATGTAATGTTTTTAAGCATATGTCCCGTTGCATTTGAGTTATACACATGTTTAAAACCCAGCAAACATAACCCACGAACACTTGAGTAGCTCTAGCAAGCACTCTGCAAGAATTACTTGCAAAGAAACCCCTTAAAGGACCATATCTGTTTTACTGCAATATAACAGGAGTTTCTACTCTCTCTTGCTTCCATAAGTAGTAATTAAAATATTGAAAAAGTTGTTACAGTGAGTTAATCAAAAATACTATTTGCTATTAAAAAAATCACTTTGAAAGAAAATAAGGCTAAAATTGAGCAAACTTACAATGAGCTGTAAGAGCAGAAGCACAATCTACAGAGGAATCTCCAGGACCATCTGGTGATACATGCACTGACCATATCTTTGATGTATCACATGCACTCCTCTGAGCATTGCAAGGCACAAAACATATTTCAAGGGATCTCTTGATCCCTCCAAAGTGGACACTGAAAGGAGGAAGTCAGTTTCTCAATTCTTAAGCCTGCTGGTGACAAGCCACGGATGTGAGCAGTTTCCAGAATTTCACTCCACTATTCAAATCAGGGCCAAAATGAGACCTTATATGATTTTTCCACTGATTTCAATGGTATAAATGCTAGCATTGGAAGCTAGCCTCTTGCCTCTCACCCCTCCACTCACAGTAAGGGACTGCCTCCAAAAAAGGCTGAATAGATATCTGGAAGGTATGATTTTCAACCAACTTAATTATATGTGTACAAAAAGTTGCATGGACACTCTTGTTTCAGCTCCCACCAGGTTTACTTTAGTTTCAAGTTCTTAGGAACACATTTAAGTTCAACTGAGTAAGCTGCTTTCACATCACAAAACAGAGTCCATAAAGGGATTTCTAAAAGTTTACTTACATAGTGCAGCTCATGCCTTTAAATAAACTTTCTCATGTGAACAATATCAAACCACCACTTGCCTCCGAACTCCCCAAACAAATTCAAAAGCAAGGTGCATTCTTTCCTTCCCAGCACTATCAGAGACTCTACTGACTCAGTGATGCTACTTCTACACAATACCCTTTTTATTCCTTAGTATGCTCTTAAGGGATCCCCTGGGAATCTTACCCATTGCTAACAAACTACAAGAAAACACAGCTGGAATTTTAGAAATATTTCTAAAGAAGAGACCCAGAAAAGATAGTACATTTCATGACGGCCCTGCAAAGCCAGCGGTACATCACTTACCAAGAAAGAAGATACGAGTATGCACAATAGATGTACCAAAATGTAACTAAGCAGGAAAGATCCTTTTACATATAATCATGGTTGATAACATATGTGCATTTCATGCTTCCAATAAGATTTGATAAAGTCAAAGCTACAGAATAAAAAGAATAGGTTAGACAAGGCACTGGAAGGGGTCATCAAGTTTCCAACAAATGAAACAGAGCTCCATGATCTAACCAATTAAACCCCATGAACCATTGGGAGATAAAATAACCACGATTTTCATTAAATGCTCAAAATTAGTTAAGTTACATCTGCTCTTCTGGACACACTGGCTAAGCAAGCACTGGAGTGCCAATGCCCAGTTTCCAGCTCTTTGACTTTGTTTTCAAGAAAAATCAAACGCCATACGTCACAAGGGACAGAACTAAAAGACATAAGATAGAAAGGTGACGTTAAGCAGGCTGTATGCTCACTGGACCCCATTCACAATCTCAAAAGTAGCTGGGTGCATTTGGTAATAAGCGATTGACATTTATGTTTTCCTCAGCAGACCTAATTAGGTCTGACATACATCCATTCACACTCAAATAGGCATAGAAACCTTCAAGGTTATTTACCAATTATTTCCACATATACTGCCTCATTCTGAAAGTTCTGGGAATCTGAACCTTCAAAAAAATGCTACAGGGGCTGCTCAGGCATCTTCTCTCAGCACCCGAATGCTTAATAAGAAGAATACTTGTTATTTAAAACTCGTGATTTTCAATACAGGAATTCTATTCTCAGCCTCTTCGATCCCATTTTTATTTGTGATTGACAGAATTTTTAATCACACAAATGGTATAAGCACTGCTGTAATATTGTAAAGTTGTTTTAAATGTCTCAAAAGCCAGTCCTGTTCATAACACTATTATTAATGTAATAACATTAATATCCACCTGAAAAGCATAAAAGGTGCTACAGAACGGCAAAGTAAATTTTCACACATGGAAGACATTCAGATAATACAGCTTCCCCATATAGGTTAAGAAAGATTAAAGTTAAGATAAAGGTCACTTGAAAAGACACATCGCATTTAGCATGGTATCATGGGAGTGGTGGTAGAATCCCCAAACAAAAGGAGTCTCTTCTCTTTGCTTTTCTCACAGAAGCAGAGCTTGCTCTAGGTTTATATAAACATTTTTTTGAAATGTCAGCAGCCCATCAGTACTCAGCTGCATTTCCACAATGGTCAGTTTACCTCTGAAAAGGACTGAATTCTTAACTTAGTCCCTAAGTACCATAACATTCTGAATCCAGTCTCCTAAAAAACACTTTTTCTTGTGATTTTGTCACAGATTTTGTAGTCTGCTGTATCATGAACTGAAAACAGCAGTCAAATCAGCAATGCAATCAACAGATTATCAAAAACAAGCAAATAAAATAATCCTTGGTGGGACCTGTATTTTTTTTCTATACCACATCTGTTCAACTACATTTGCTTTGCTTCTGATAATGACATTTAAACTGCGAGAAGCAGAGGCTACAATCCTGAATGAACATCCAGAGTGTCAGGACAAAACCTCCCCAATACATACAAAATGTTGTAAAGCAGTAGGATGTCAAAAACTAAACTGAATTATCAGGTTTGTAGGACATCATGAGAACAGCATCAGTGTTTTCTCTAAACAATGTGTGTTCAGCTCTCTTTGAATTTCCATATAAATGTAATCTGCAAAATACCTCTTTGGCAAATACCTACACTTTTTTAGCTGCTGGGTTTTTTGGCTGCCAGTGCTTTAAGCTATACCTCTGCATGGACTCTGAACACCTCCCTGTTGAGCAGGACTCCATGAAAGTGCTAGGTTCAGCCAGGGGACTTCCCTGTGCGAGATGAGACTTTAAAGTGTTCAAGGTAGGAATAGCATTTTGCATCTACCTCCTCTACCACAGATGTCCTGCAAGGACTTGAGGGTGCTAGAATAATATGGCAATAATACATTCAAAGTTCAGCCTTCTACATAAAGCTAAACTTCAGAAGTATAAAGCTGCAAATAAATGCCTTCCTAATTTAGGCTTTTCTATATTATATTCAGAGAAGCTTACTGTGTACTACTCTAATGTACCCTATGTATCTTATTCTGTTCCCCACTGTCTTATTCTGGAACTCCGACAACATCATTTTAGGATTTGGTGCCGATGCTAGCACGTTTCAAACCTTGAACTCATTCAGTTCATGTTTCACTCTCAGAGGAGACTGGCTATTTACTTCTATCCTCTAAGGAAGCTCATAGCATCAATGGCAAAATGCCAGGAATAATTAGGAAAACTAGTTTTATGCCCCTAAGGAACAAAATGTCGTCCTTGTCCTCTCAGGCAGGGTGTTGTCTTCTCTAAATAATAAAGAACAGCTTTTGGCATCCATCAAGTAAAATCGAGCCAGAACAACATTTAGAGACTACCTGTATTTATTCCTGAACCTCACTCCATTTCTTTCCTGTTTTATGACATTCTCTTCTGTGCCCTCTATCATCATAGCCTACTGTGAGAGTGGCTGCAGAAAAAATACTAGATTCAAAATCCCAGTTCCCTTCCCTAGGGAAATCACCTATAGCTTTTGCTACTCCAGGCTATTCAGCAACTTATGATATAGCAGTCCAGAAAATACTCTTCCCCAGCCTCCTCTTCTCCCCATACCATCTCGATGTACTTTATTTCTATGAAGCAGTTATTACTAACTACCAAGCAGCAGCATTCAACATGCCTATCCAGGATCATCAAAATAAATTAAACTTCCAAGCAGAGGGTTAAATATATTTCAATATAAGCACAGCTGCCTTTTGATGCAAGATAGCAAGGAAAACATCCCAGTGCCATACCCTTTTCCCAAGTGCTACAGTCTTCTAGGTTAGTAGCTCAAACTTTAAGTATGTAGCAACTAAAAAAACCCAACCAAACAACATTGTATAGTAAGAATATAATTTGTTTCAAAGCCCCAACTTGTGTGCCAAGATGTGTTGCAGAGCCAGTGGTTTGTTGCACATCACCCTTCAAGTGCTGACATGTTTTGACAATGCTGCCACCAATTCTGATTTTAAAGCTGATGAGAGAGGGTATGTTCACCTCAGCCATCTGCCAATGTAGCACATGAACACGTTGCGTGCAGCTTCCATAACTCTTGTACCTCAAATCATCAGGAATCCTATAATTTAAGGCATGCTTTTTCATTGGAGATAATAACGACTGTAGAAATTATACTGACAACAGGCTTTGTCTCTATAGTGACATGCACAAAAAATGACAAATTAATTCTGTCAGTATAAAGTGGATTAAACTACAGAGAAACTCTTTGTAAATGCATTCTCTTGCTGATTTTTACCCTCAGAAACATGTACTCTGAGTTTGTGATAAAAAAATCAGGAACCATTTTCTGAAAGCTTTCTTTTTCATAAAATCATAGAATCATAGAATTATTAAGGTTGGAAAAGACCTCTAGGATCACCAAGTCCAACCATCAACTCAACACTACCATGCCTCCTAAACCATGTCCTGAAGTGCCACATCTACGTGTTTTTTGAACTCCTCCAGGGATGGTGACTCCACCACGTCTCTGGGCAGCCTGTTCCAGTGCCTGACCACTCTTTCAGTGAAGAAAGTTTTCCTAATATCCAATCTAAACCTCCCCTGGCACAGCTTGAGGCCATTTGCTTGCATCCTGTCGCTTGTTCCTTGGGAGAAGAGATCAACACCCACCTCGCTACAACCTCCTTTCAAGGAGTTATAGAGAGCAATAAGGCCTCCCCTCAGCCTCCTCTCCTCCAGGCTAAACAGCCCCAGTTCCCTCAACCTCTCCTCATAAGACCTGCTCTCCAGGCCCTTCACCAGCTTTGTTGCCCTTCTCTGGACACGCTCCAGCACCTCAATGTCCTTCTTGTACTGAGGAGCCCAAAACTGAACACAGCATTCGAGGTGCGGCCTCCCCAGTGCCGAGTACAGGGGCATGATCACTTCCCTACTCCTGCTGGCCACACTATTCCTGATACAAGCCAGGATGCTGTTGGCCTTCTTGGCCACCTGGGCACACACTGGCTCATGTTCAGCCAGCTGTCAGCCAGCAACCCCAGGTCCTTCTCAGCTGGGAAGCTCTCCAACCACTCTTCCCCAAGCATGTAGCATTGCATGGGGTTGTTGTGACCGAAGAGCAAGACCTGGCACTTGGCCTTGTTAAACCTCACACAGTTGGCTTCGGCTCATTGATCCAGCCTGTCCAGATCCCTCTGCAGAGCCTTCCTACCCTCGAGCAGATCGACACTCCCGCCCAATTTGGTGTCATCTGCAAACTTACTGAGGGTGCACTCGATCCCCTCGTCCAGATCATTGATAAAGATATTAAACAAGACTGGCCCCAACACTGAGCCCTGGGGAACACTGCTCGTGACCAGCTGCCAACTGGATTTAGCTCTGCTCACAACTCTCTGGGCTCAGCCATCCAGCCAGTTTTTTACCCAGTACACCTGTCTAAGCCATGAGCTGCCAGCTTCTCTAGGAGAATGCTGTGGGAGACAGTGTCAAAGGTTTTGCTAAAGTTCAGGTAGACAACATCCACAGCCTTTCTCTCATCCACTAGCCAGGTCACCTGGTCATAGAAGGAGATCAGGTTGGTCAGGCAGGACCTGCCTTTTATGAAGCTAATAATCTAAAGTCCCCTTTGGACATCAAGAGAAAGCAAATTCCTGGAAAACTGTCAGTCTCTAGAAGACACTTCTGTTTCTTATCAACACAAAAGTTCATCTGCAAAAACTAACAGAATAAGAGAACTTGTAAATGTCCAGTTTTTTTCTAGGTAATCTCGCTGAAACCTCTAGAAATTCAAACACCAGTTCGCAGCAGTATGCAAACTGATGAAATGAAATCACAGAGACAGAATTCATGGGTAAATTCGCAACAGTTGCTACGCACAGTTTTCACTCCTTATTTCAGAACTTACAGGCCTTCGCTCCTCAAACCCCTTTTCATACATTTGTGTACTTTTGATATCACCTATGATTTTGCTAAGAATCATGGTTGGGTAACTATCATTACTGTACTGCAGAATAAAGCATTAGTAATTTACAGACTGAAAAATTCAAAACACAAGAGTAAGCCCTGCTTGTCTGAGTAGCCCAACCAAAGCTAGTATAACTGAGTGAGAAAGTCTGCAGACACGGCCTGTCCTTCAGCACCTGGTACGCATATGGAAAGCTCTCTCTGTCTCTAGGTATATGATTCCTAAATACAAACTTCAATCCCTATGCTTTTGTACATCTAAGTCTTCAGAAGATCATCTAGTCCATTCCTCTGTCCCTAAGCAGAATCACCTCTCTAGACAATTGCTCTGTCCACCCCTGAAAAAGTAAAGGCTCCCACTGACAGGGACTACACCATCTTGTCAAACAACATATTCCAGTGCTCCCACCTGCTACCTATACTTTCCTCCCTCAATATCTAACTTGAGTCGTCTTTGCTGCAGCTGAAATTAATTTCTTATCCAACTGTAACAGTGCATATTTCCAAGGTCTGGTATGTATGCTCTTGGGGAAAGCTGTGAATGGGACAATGCTGTGTAGACAACCTTCGCAGCTGAGAGTCTCTTCCGCTGAATGTAACAGCAGGCCTTCCTCGCCACATTCTCCTGCACTCGAGAAAAGTAACAAAACTCCTTTTACCTACTGTTGTAATCATAAGGTGCGTATTTTCCATATGTATTTGCCATTGGGGGAAAAGAAAAGGGAAGATTAAACAGCAAAGGATCAGACTACAAAACTATAAGTTTATAAACTCTCACAAAACATTACTAGCTCTTCCTATATATTCATAAATTTAGATTTCCTCTCTGCTGTTCTAATTTACATTATTTGGGCTGTATAACTGCATTATTTTAGAGTTCAGTCCCCTTGTTAATACTCTGAAGCCTTACATTTATTCAGCACCAACTTTGTTCTCAAAAGACATTGGCTATTTATTTCAGCAAATGTATTCAGCAAATGTAAATCTGGGTGAGAAACAGAATAGTTGAGCATAATGTTGTATAAGTTCAGCATAACTATTCACTCCGCTGTCTAAATTCAAGCCTTTTCTTCCTCCTTGTGGGATTCCCAATTATAATATTTGTAGATAAATAAGGACAGAATCTATGGAAATAATTTTAAAGCTTTTGATAGCTCACAGTAACTAGCAGTAAATTCAGCATACCATGTATAGTCTTACTGCAGTAAGTTCTTCTTGCTGCCTAGGAACCATAATCAAGTGCTACAGGGGTTTTTGAGGGGTTTGGTTTGGTTTTTTTAAACATACAACTTAGAACGTAAGGAGGAAGTACAGTCCTCAATTTCTGAACCGCATCACAAGAGCTCTGAAATCTGCTCCCAGTTCTCAAAGACCTCCTTTGCAACATGAGACTAGTCACTGGACAGTGCAGTACCCCAGGACATACCAATATACCAGTTCCTTTCTTTTCCCATAAGTCTGTCCTGATGACTTAAATAGTAAGGAAAAGAAGTCTCTCCTTCAGTGGACTAAGCGTTTCAGATTTATAGATTCAGAGGCCAGAAAGGATCGCTGTGAGAATCTAGTTTAGCCTTCTGTATAAAGGATAGCCTGAAATTCATTCTTATTTCAAGTGAAGTGTGACATGCAACTAATTTACACCAATGAAGAATCCACCTTTCTCTAAGTACAATGTTCAAAGGGCTGTTTATTCTTCTCCATGTTGAAAATCTGTACCTAATTCAAGTATGAATTTATTTGGCTCTGACATCCAACCTCTGGGTCTTGTTATGCCTTTGTCTGCCTGACAAAACACAGCCACTGCAATACCAACGCAAATAATAAATTACACTATGTGTTATATCTAAACAGCATTCCTCCTTAACTGCACCCCTGGGACAGGTCTAACTGTACCTTACTAAAGCTAGCTGACACTTAAAGCTCTTGGCAACAAGTATGCTATCAAACATCTGTTGTGACACACCTTTTCAGCGCCCTCTCCCACACCATATGGCCATCTCCACTGAGTGGTACTGCAAGGCCACGACCCAGCTCTCATCACTCCCTGTCCTCTCTGGGGAAGCCAGACACTGACTGATAATTTCACACAGACTTCACACTCCATCAGCAAGAAAAACAGCCTGCTGCAGTGAAAAGAAACGTGCAGAGCATGTCCATGTTGCAACACACTCTGCCCATGTCCCTGCCAGAAAACCCTCCTCACAGAGGAGTAGCATACTCTAAAAGAAGGGGTAGTTGTTTATTTTTTCCTTCTAGCATTGCTGTTGTTCCTCTTAAGAGACAACTTCTGTGCCCTCTGTTTTCGGGCTTACAACTGGGGCTTTGTCAACACAGCTATGGCAGCTGTGGGTGCAAGAGGAAAAAAAAAAAACCAGAACAAAAACGGTCACAGAAGACAAAGCAAAACATTACATAGCAGATCTAGTTTCCTGCTCAAAGAGGTTTGTTAGCACAAAAATTTAACTTATGAACTTATGACAGGATGGCAGACTAAGACAGAAGAGGAAATTCTTCCGCAGGCTCACGTTACAAAACTCCTTAAGTCAGGTAAATATAGCAGCAGCATTACTACGGACCAATACATAAGAACAATAGTCTAAATAGAGACACAGGGAACGAGGAAATTGAGTTTCCAAGCGAAAACCCTACAAGTCAGTTCAAGGAAGAACATCTGATATCAGCGATTTTATTTCCCACAGTTTCAAAATAACCATTTAAATCCTCTGTTCACAGTTACTGAAGTCATCAGAAATGCGCAAAGCCTGTGCGTACAGTACTAAATGTCATTCCCACAGTGGATTCTGGGCAAAGAAAGAAGAGCTAATAGGAAAGCACTCTCAATAACAGCAGGAATATGCCAGCACCCCAAAAAGACAGGACTGCAGGTAACACCCTTCATTCTACTTTGAATCCAGTGAAAGTCATATCTGTTTGGAACAAAGTCTGGCAGCAGTGACCTTTCAAGACCACTGCTGTCTGAAGTCCAGAAAGCCAAAAACTAAGTTACCCTTAACACAAGTTTCCTCAATATTGCACGCCCCCACCCCCTTACTTTTTTAAGGAAAAAATAAATCGAGCTCTTCTTTAAAGAACTTGAAAGGTAAGTTTCCCATTTGTAGCAGGAAGTGGCAATACGGAGACAGATGCTTTCATAGCAGAGCTCAATCATCTCCAGTGTACTGAGGTCAACTCATTACGAAAGGAGGTGGTCACACACTGCCCAAGAGCTGTTCTCATTGCATCTGCAGCAGCTAAATCACTGCGCTGCTTCCTTTGGCAGTCCAAGTGTCCAAGCTGCAGATCTTTAGCTGCTTGACTCCCAAGCTGCCCTCCTTAACATTTTTGTTCTTTTGGATTCACAGTATGGCAAAACACTGCTTAGATGGTTATTAAGTATAACCATGAACTGGGCAGGGAAAGTGCTCCACACAGGGACACAGACTACACTCGCAAGGCTGTGCTTTACCCCAAACAGCTTGCAGAGCACTCAATTCCAGAAGTGAAAGTGTCGCCTGCGTTGAAGTATCTGCATTAGAGGCTTTTGGTTGTGTAGTTAAAGCTGACAAAGATCTTGATACCTGTAAGCATTACTGATACACAGGTCAAACTCCGCAGTACAAACCTTGCCTTACCCTTCGGGTTTTTCCCCATATATAAAACCCTTATCAAGAGTGCAAAGTCTCAGAATGGAGCACCTGGAGATTGACTCTGATTTGCACAGCTGCTCTGTGACACAAGTCAACCTCAGGAAAGTTTCAAGTGATCTAAGTCACACAATCTGCTGAACAACCGCCTAAGTGTGGTTTCAACCCAGCATCCTTTTAACTCATTCTGAGCAACTGGAGCTTTGCCTGTGCTTAGGTCTGGTCTACGTGTCAATGCTTTGCTTGCCACAGCTAGATCAACTATAAGCATAAAAGCAACTAAATCTCATACATATATACACAGAGATTTCATTGACATACCAGTGCCCTTCTGCTCTGGAAGCAGAACGCTACTACTCTTTCATATATGCTTATATGGCATACATAATTGTGAATTATATTTGTGGGAAGAAAAACAAAACAAAAAAAAGAATGCACGCCTCTCCTGACAGCCATTGCTGTGCCTCCACCAGGCAGGTCCACAGACACCCTTATTGACACTGTCACAGAAGTCAAAGCTTTTCTATATGAGGAACTCTTTAAGGCCCCAATACTCTGTAGCATCAACGTATTTTCCTTTTGCAGCAAAACGCACCTCTTTGTGTCAGACACACAGACATCTTTTACCACCAAAACCACTGAACAATTTGGTCAAAAACTGTACATGTAAACACTTCTGAACTACTCCCTTATTGCTGTGCTGCCCAAGAACAATGTTGACTGGATAATTTTGGAGAAAGAACAGAAGGGAAAAGAGGAACTACAGTAAAAGCAAAAAAGAAATAGAAAAAAGCAGAACCCACATCAGCAGTCACAACTACAAAATAAATCAATCAGTTGTGAGGGGACAGGTTCCTCTCCTACTGAATTCACTGGCCAGCTTCCCATTTATTTCGATTGCCCTGATAAACACGTGCCTCCCTCCAGCTTCTGTCCTGCCAGAGAGGAAGGCTGGCAGACAATCCATCAACACAAGCTACAAAGAATCAGTACTAGCACTGAGCAAATTCGACTGCCATTCAGAATAAAATTCAAAGCTATGAAATGACAAGAAAAGCTTTCCAGCAACTTCAACTGCAACTCGATGTACAGCAATAGGTTTAATTTAAAAGCAATCCAAAAGCTACTATGTGTACTCTCTATGTAAAATTTAACGAACTGAATGCTCCAGTAGCAACTTTAAATTCTCAATTCTCTTTTTAATTATGCAAAGTCAGTACTACACAAACACTGTTAATCATATTCTTCATGTTTAAGGTCAGAGTTGGATGGAAAGGAGAACCCATTTCCATAAATTACTCACATGTAAGCCAGCACAGCTGTAATTACAGAAAGATGTAAGCCAAAAATGTTAAAAACCAGTTATATCCTTCACTGTGATCAGGTAGAGTAACTTTGGTAGAAAGGACAACTGACCATCTGTTCTTTTCCACCTTTAAATTATTTGGCAATAGATCAGATTATTTAATCTTGCAGTACACACTGCAAATTCCCCTCTCTGTAGAGATCAGAGATGGGGAATGTTCTATGATGTACCAACAAGGAGGTGTATACATCAGAGGTATCACCTGTTGATTTACTATATTTTCTANTTTTTTTTTTGGGGGGGGGGGGGGGGAAGTGTCCCTCCTCCTTTCCTTTTATCCACATTTTTCAACAACAGCGCTTTAAGACCAGCATAGATTACTTTTATGTCACACAAATTTGTTGAATTCCTAGCTAGTAATTTCCATGGACAAAGCACTAGTTAACAGCGCTGTTCTTCAAGGTCCTAATCCCTTAGGTTACATCCAAACCTAAAACTCATTAGAAGTAAAAAGCTGCTGAGAACTGACTTATGAAGAGAGGCTGCTAGCCCTTCTTTTCAGGTGGTTTGTTTGCTTGGGGTTTTTTTTTTAGGTGATTTTTTTTTTTATTTCCTTTTCAAGGCTTTGATATTAGGTTTTACTCTCAGCACTGCTATTTCCTGCATAGATTAAGCTTTGATTAATGTCTCAGGATGTTCAAATCTAAAGCAAATCCACAAGTATGCCTGGGATTTGTTAGTTTGGATCTTGAAAAATCTGAAACTCTATGTATTATGTTTTCTCCTGTGTAAACAAACTGCCTCATTTCTTTGCTTCATATTCAATTTCTCCATAAATCAGATTTGGATGAGCTTTGCCAACAGGAAAAGTCTCTTCTGTTCCCCCCTTCCAGAAAGTAAAAATAGCTTCTTTTTTTTTTAATATATATACACACACATATATATGTTTGTGTATACACACACATATATATATATGTGTGTATACACAGAAGATATAACATAATGCTAAAGCTGCTGTGAAATTGCTAAAATATTGAGCTGACCAAAGACATGCAAGCAAAATGCAGTAAAGAAAAACCAAAACCTGAAAGTCCACTGTTTTCCTTGACTTCTTGTATCTTCTTAAGATTAATGTTTTACTCTTTAAAGATTAACAAGTTTAAATTGTTTCCAGCAGTCCTGCACACATTTAACCGATACAAACAACATAACATTTTGACGTCTCTAATGTGTATTTCCCACCTCCTTATCTGATGTTAAATCACAGGAATAAAAAAAAATAAAGGAAACAAAAAGAAACAGAACACATCAAGAGGCCAGCTAGTGTAGTTCCTAGCTTTAAGGCTCAATCTGCTACACCTAAGTGACTCCTCACAGAAGTCCATGTAAGCTGCTCTTGAAAGCCTCAACTGAGAGAAAACAACAAGACCTTCCAAAAGGAATTTATCCGAGTGTTTTACTATCTGTGTAAGCAGTATTGAATGTGTGTTTTTGTCTCAGAAGCTCCAGTGACATCATTATTGCTCTTAAACTCTGGTGGGGTTTTTAGAGGGTTATTTTGTTTTTTTGGGTTTTTTTTTTTTTTTTTTTTTTTTTTTAAATCCCCTCAGTCCCTTCCACCATTACACTCCCATCCAACAGAAAGCCAGTTATGCTCTATTAGTTACTGCAAGATATAGAACTATCAGTGCACTGACACCGCATGAGATAAGAATCTATCATTCACACAAACAAACAGCAACCAGCTTTGATGTCAACTTATTTCAAAAGAGGGCTCTGTGTGTGTGTACAAAAATAAGTGTATATTCGTCTTCCTATTAGCTCAAATGGTTAAAGATGGCTTGCTGCCCCATTCCAAATAACACACCAGCATATAAAAAAAAAAGGAAGAACTCCAAAAGCTATCAGTGTGTGAAAGCAAAGATCTAACAGAAAGTGGTGGGGTTAACGATGATTATGTTTGCTAAACGCCACCTGTAATACTTCACTTTAAGTACACCTGTAAGTAATCTATACAATAATACTTACAGAACAACTGCTGACCCAGCTCAGCAAATTAACAAGCAGCAGTGTCCGAGGCTGAATATTTACAGCTACCTCAAAAACAAGCTAAGGCATCCCAGATAACTTGAATAAATGAATGGTCTTACTACTTATATAAAAGGAAGAGCAGGAGCAGGTCAGCAACATTCACGTAAAACAAAGTGTTATAAATGTGTTTCAATTAAAAACATAAAACAGTGTATCAGCCATTCGGAAGTGCTTGCTAATTTCATTGAGGAACTCCTGATAGAGTCTTAAAGGACTGACACCTTTGCTAACATTTTTCAACTTTGGTGAACTCAGTCACAGCTTTTGAATGACCTGATTCACCTAAAAACTTCGCTACTCTGACCCAACAGCAGTGGCACAAACCCCATAAAACCAGAGTAATCCAATAGTCTGGGACTGCATTTTCCATACGCCTTTACTGTTCACAAGCTAACACATGTCGATTTCCTCACCCCATGACTTTCTTGATTTCTACCACAGAATTTTGTTAACTAAACTGCAAGACAATGTATCACAGAGGCCATGCAGAACTCTAGCAAAGGGGCATTTAGATTGTTATTGATGCTTACGCTAGGCTGGAGGTCATTCAGTGAATGGCAAACATGTCACTGTTTTACAAATAAATTTCAATTCTCAGCATCAGAGAAAAGGGAACATTAAGGAAGGAGTTTAAGCCCCAGGCATTTAAAAAGGAATATGGTGATATAATCCTTTCAGAGGTAACTTGTTTACAGTCAGTAGCATTTCCAGGAGAAGACATATAGTAAAGCAAGAGACAATCAAGCTTGTGGAATGATGGAAGAGCATTCACAGCATACTGTTGCTTCCTCTTGTTCTCCTTGCTTTAAATTCAATGCAGAATTTTATAGTCCTTTTGCACAAAGAGACAACCATATATTCCCCCATAATTCTGAAGCAGTCTTTGTCCTATTTGTTGTGGCTGTGTCTCTCATGACATATAGATGACCTTGCTTCAGTGAGATGAAGCTAGCACACCCTTTTCTCAGCAGACCAAGTCTTAACCACTAGCTCTCAATGCAGCATAGTTCACAAGTGCATTTGGTCACAGAACTCGGGGCATGGAGGAGTGGGGACAGGGAGGAACCAACCCTCACTGGTAGCACAGGCTCCTGTCAGTCACAGGAAACAGCTCCAACAAACCCTATGCAAGGCACAGAAGAAAGCAGCAGGACTAGATTTGCTTGTGCTTTGCAGTCCCTCCACCTCAACAAGACAAGAAACCCCTAATTGGAGGTGCTGGATTATAAATTGAGGAAAAAACATCCTCCTTCTGCATCACTCCACTTGATAAAACCAACAGTAGGCTGCATTTGAAGGACCGTGCAAGGCAAAAAAAATCATTAATCACACCTGGAGATGAGTGAGAATCCAGGCCACATTATGGCATGCAATGTAAAACCTTCGCCGTGAGAAACACAGCTTAGTAAACTGGCACTGTGCCCTTCTAAAAGTCTCCAGTGGTATTCAGGGGCAACCTTAGAGGATGCTACAGCATTTCTGCTGTTAAGCAGTCACAAGCATAGCACACTCAGCTCCTAAAGTTCATGGTATTAAAAAAATAAATTAGAAACGCTTGCCTCTCTGCAGAAGTGCCTGCAGCACAGTCTGGGACAAGCAGCAGCAGGCAATGACAGTGTAAGAAAAGGGTATAAACAGCAGGAGGGAAATGTCTAGTCTATCAAAGGATGCTCCAGAAGGAACCAAGCTACTCTTGTCATGATTCACAGGCTGTAGTGTGACATCACTGATTATGAGCTTTCCACAACAGCCACATCACAGCTTCACCCTGTGAAGCTTCTGCCCAAGCCTTTCACAGCAGCATACAAGAAGTCCACCCTGAATTCCACGAGCGTTTTTAATGGCTTCATTTCACGTGGAAATAAAAACATACCTGTTTCAGTAGGCAATACTCAAATTTAGAGCTCAACCCCACTTTTGAATTCTACCTCATTACCCATTTTAAACTACGTTAAGCAAATCAACACAGTTCTGAAGTACACAGCACAGCCTTCTGACTGTGGCACCATTATTTTCAACTGTGCTCCACCTGTTTGACTGAATAATGTTCAAAGCCTCTGAGCATATTAGTTTAGCACAGCGGTTCTCAAATATCTGCTACATGGACCTCAGTCAGGTGCTATATAGGGAGACATATAGTCTACTGTCCAAATAAGAACTCACCCTAACTACACTGACTGAAATTACCAAGGCACACGTGGCCCTGAAATTCTGATTCAGGTACCTAATATTGGGTTCCAAACCTGTGTTTTATTCTATTCCATATAAATATCAGCATAATTTCTGAACACCTTCCAAAAAAAAGTAACTAATAACCTCCAAACATAGCTGATAGACCTTTCACGTTCTCCCCACCATAATGTGCCACTTGCGTGTTAGCACAAGGCTTTAGAAAGCAACCAGAAACATTACATATGTTGCTATACATTTATATTATTGAAGGCAAGGGGACAAGGTTCATAGTCCTTCAACGTCCTTGCAAGGGTTTATTGTGTAACCTCACATCTCGTCTCTAGGAAGCATCCTGTTCTCCACATACCAGCTTTATATTATTTGGACACTTAAATACATATTCCATTAAAGCAAACAGAGGGAGAAACTACTAGTGCTTCTTCAGTAAGAAAGAATTCAGGAGCCTCATTTCACCTACCCAATTTTGAAAGCCTTATTTCTGACTTCCCTAAGTAGGATACCAGATTTTAAACTGTGGAATTGCCAAATAAATCTGCTCAGCCTTGCATGCTTTGAGCAGGCTAAACTAACCTGAAATGCTGGTAATGAATGTTTGTAATTATGACAAGGATCCAGATGCAGTACCACTGTGCATTTCATAGGCACGCTATCCTCTACAACCAAGTCAACTTGTATACTTGTAGCAGCCATTTCTTTAGAAGAAGCAGGCTTCTTGAGACCCAGCTGAAGCCTCTGGTCTGATGAGGCTGTGGGTCATCTGAAAACTGAACAAACATCCCAAACCTTCAATTCCAACCAGACGTAACCAAAGGAAGAAAAAAAAAAACTAAAAGAACTCCTGGAAACTAGGGGCATATGGTAGTCCTAACATCATACAAATGTCTATCAAAAGCAGCTATCTTAGAATATAAATAGCAATGTCTGTTCTTCCCCAGGGATAAATTCTTAAGGTACGTTTTTCTATCACCTTACTATATACTCTTCGTAAGTAGTTACTCCTCATTTCATACAAGAGGACAGACATCACACTGCAACGAATCAAAGTTAACCCACTAAAAACCTCACCTCCAGGCCCATTCCCTCTTTCTACCTAAAGCAATGAGGCATCTCAAAGTACACACACACACACTGAGTCATATATACATTTCTGGCAGGAATCCCTTGAGTACAGCTTTACCTGTTACTATCCTTGAACATACCCTGAAAAAGTTTTTTAAAAAAATGAGAGTAAAAAAGCGATTAAAAAAAGTGGAAAGAGTTTAAACACGCTCTTAAAGTGCTAGCCGTAAAAATGTATTGATTTGTTGAAAGTGTACATTCTGTTAAACTCTTCCCTTCCTCCAGATCTTACTAGTAAATAAATAACAACATATACCTCACCCCAGCAGCTTAAGTCTCAGTCCCAGAATAGAGTAGAAAAGAGCAGTGTAAGTTAGAGTTCAGCTGCTAGGCCAAAACTATTTTTATGCAGCTTTAAAAATCACATTACAGGAAGATAAAAATACTTGTGATTTATAATGGTATCACTGAGTAGCAAATTAGGCCCTATTGAATTAGATACTGCAAACACTAGTGAAGAAGAGGTGCCCATTCCAAGCAGCTTACAAGCTACTTAGGTGAGTCTGTGCTTATTACAGGTGC
This sequence comes from Sula dactylatra, assembly GCA_013389905.1. NCBI lineage: Eukaryota > Metazoa > Chordata > Aves > Suliformes > Sulidae > Sula > Sula dactylatra. The sequence goes on along the minus strand of WEKW01011845.1, from coordinate 1,611 downwards.
TCTATCCTTTATAGAGATTATGAAGTTAATTACACATATTAATAATGCTCAGGGTTCCAAGATAATAAATCAAAATAGAACACTCAAGAACAGCTTGGGAAAACAACAACAAAGACAAAGCCCCAAACCCCAGAGCTTCGCCTTGTAGAGCTGAAGAGGCAAGCGGGGCACACGGCAGCGGTGGCCGCAGGGAAGGGCGCGAAGGCAGGAGGCTCCACGGGTGGGACCGGGACCTTTCACGCCGAAGGCACACGGAGGAAACCCAGTCGGCGGGTCCCCTCGCCAAGAGACGAGCTTCACCGGAGCGCTCGGCGCTGCCAACCCCGAGGAACTGTGGCAAGTCGGCTAAAGAAACCGGCCAAAGCCAAAGGGGTGCTACGGCACGGCACTGCGTGGGCAAGGCACAGCAGCGCGTGGAAGGAGCGGAGCTGACGGTGGCGCGGCCGCCCAGCACCGCCGACGGCACCGGCGCGGCCCCTCACGCCGAGGCAGCA
>WEKW01011842.1:0-51759 GCA_013389905.1 Sula dactylatra | reverse complement strand
TTTTTGCATGTTTTGTTTCACTTCTTGGCTGCCTGATCCCTCCTAACCAACCTCAAAAACAACTAACATTTTTCCTGCACGCTTTGTCATAACCATTTTATTCTAGTCATGGTACATCCTAAGGTCTGTACCCATCATATCCAAGCTTAAGTGCTCCAAGATGATGCAGCTGTAACCATAACAGATAAACTCTAGAAAATATTGAATAATGAACAATGAATTAATTTACTCACATTTAGGTAGCATTAGAGGGTGAATTGACCTCTCATTCTTTGTAGGTTGGTGCATTCTATGGTTTCATCCCCGATCATCTCTCTATGCTAAGAATTGCTCTTGCCCTAGTAACTTTAATATAAAGTCTTCCTACTAATGTTTCTGGGACCTGGCATTACAAAGAATAGAATTTTAAGAATCCCTTCTAGCAGTCATGCATATGGTACTACAAATGAGAGGGTTTAGAAATATGTCCATAATCTCAGTGTGACATTTGACCACAGGAAAGAAAGAAAGAACCCAAACATATTGTAAAAGATATTCTAAGATGNTAAAAGATATTCTAAGATGCTGACTTGTGTTAATAACGAAACAGTTCCTGTGATTGCCTCCATATAACTGTGTAGCTAAACCAGCATTGTCCTTCTGAATAATCTGTGCAATGCAAAGGGCCTTCCTCCATTTGTAGCTCTGTCTGCCTTGTGCTCACAGCTCCATAGCTTTTCACTTCAGCAGTGCTTTTCAAAAGCCTCAGGGGCAGTATTTTCCCCTTGTTTCATGATGTTCTTCTCACGCTCATATTTCTTACTGCTTTTCACCTTTGCTCCAACTGGCTTTCATAAGAAGAAATTAACACCAACGTGACAGTCATACTTTTCCATGCCCACATCATCTTGTAGCTTTTAGTTTATTAAAAAAAGTCTAAAACTTAGCGTATAACAAAATAGTATCATTTAAATAATTATTAAGTAATACCCAATAATATAAATGTACCAAAGCTTAGCAACCAGCCAGCATGCAATGCCTGTGCCTGATTAAGCATACTTCAATAAACATTAATAATATCATAAATGGGAATAACTAACAAGGAATCTGAACAGGTCAAGTGGAAAGATTATATTGCTAAGGGAAAAGCATGGCAAAAATGATCATTGTACTCATCTTCATCTTCTTCACCTGCTGCAATGGAAGTTCCTCACTCAGAGGAGAATGCTTGTCTGCAGACCCCACCACTGCTCTTTCTGCCTGGCCTTTCTTTCCACTCCCTACGTCTTTGTTCCCTAAAGTAACTTTGAAGTCAATGTCAACCATTACCTACAGACCCCACAATTAAACATTGTATATATAAATCTTTCTCAAGGTCCTTTGTGCAGCAGTCCTACTAATGAAAATTTTTAATTTTGTCAAGAGGCCATCAGCTATGGGGAGCTGCTTGCTGCAGTAAGCTGATGTCTGTAACTGAGGCTTTGTGCCTGTACCATCACTGGGTATGTTGAGTCTCAAAAGATGCAGTTTAAGCTGGAGGTAAGAATATATTGAAACAAAATGTCTCTCCAAAGAAGGGAAGGGGAGAGTGAAAAGAAGAAAGAAAAAGTATTTTTTTTTCAAGTAGCTCATTGACTTAATTTCATGTGATACTCATTTTATGTTTTGGCATCTATCTCATTGTTTTACACCACACAAATTCCAGATACTCTAGGGTCTCAGATGACACTAGATATCTGCATTTAGGCTCTTTAACTTGAGTAGCTCTGTACTTTAGCTGGGAACATGTTTTGTCCACAAGTCCCACCAGCTGTACTGACTGCAATGTGAATGTTTGTAGACACATTCATGTAGAAACCTGTAGGAGGTTTAAGTGTGAACCGAATCCCATCTGTAGCACAGTAGTCAGTTACCTAAACACAAACATCTAGGCCTTTGAGGCACAACAAGGCATCTGAAAAACCTACCTGGAGTGCAATTAGGACACAGCATGGAAGGGGTGGCTGGAGGCCACGTGGGAGCCTTGCACAATTTTCATGAGATGCCTAGATTTAAGCAACCAAGAAGGTTCTACATTGTTTATGCTTAAAACCAGAATTCATCTTCTATGATGTGCTAGACACTTTCTACCTGGTCGATTTGGGTGTCACTGGTTTCCATTAATCTATCCCTTTCCCACCGCCTGTAGATTTCCATTATCTTTTCATTAGTATGCCCCATAAACAACTCTTCTTATCCCTCTACCAGTTCTCTGCAGGGTTCCCCAGTACTTAGCCAATGGGGATTTTTTCCTCCATGCCTTATCCTGTTACTATCTCATTTGTAAATAAAAATCCTTTGCTGTTACTTGCATGAACAACTCATGGTTGTCTCTCGCTATCATATAACTGTCTTTCTGCTCAAATTAAAATTGTAACATCTTTGACATTTTCTCATCATATAGCTAGGAACTCAGATTCAACAAAAATTTGTTTCTTATTCCAAGCTTTCTCTTACCTTGTTTTCTTAAAAGTGTACTAGTTACTGTACTGAGTGATTATGCAGCCCAGTAATTTAAGCATCCTATTCAGCTCTGAATTTAATGTTTTTAGATGCAAACTGTGCTTGAATTTTGCATATTTTCTATACAAAACATCTCTTAGACACAGTTTTTCATCTCCATCTATGCATACATCTATGTGTACTCTCACATTTTATTAGAATAGCCTTTTCTCTGAACTTAGCAGATGTTATACTGTGGCTACAGGCATCCTCCTCATATCCAGCTCATTTGAGCTTGTTATCCCTTTCTTTGAATGACTATATCTCTCTCACACTTCACATGCAATTTCAGAAACTGCCTTTTCAAGGCATCACTGTCACACTCATCATCTCCTAATCACAGTCGGAAAGTGGACTCTTGCCTCTGGTGGGTCTGTGATGTCAGGCTCCCCTGCCCATGCTTCACATTTTCAGACAGGTATCATCTGACTTTTTATTGCTTTCACAGCTTGGAGGATATCTCTGTAAGCATCAACAGAACCAGCTACCTTCAGAGATGTGGTTAAAAACCATCCGTTTCTGTAACGCCTACAAAAATATACAACAGGGAGAGGTTGCTGTGGTGCTGCTGCCAGGGCTGGCTACGCCTACTGATATTATCTCATGACTTCTTTGTGCTCATAATATTTGTCTATGCTTTCTTAAAAATGTAAGCTCTTTACAGCAGGCACCGTCCCCTTGCATTCTGCAACAAATCAAGTCTCGTTCCACAGTAACCCTATGCTTATACAAATAATAATACATGAGTATGTGTATCTTAGAGACATTCCAAAGCTTCCTCTGTCCTCATGTGGAACTGTAGCAGATTGTAATGTGTTTCCCTACTGCCAGGTAGTGGCAGTTGTGCTGGCGTACGAGTATAACACTATTTAGAAGTTCTGTGTTTCACGCAGGGATCTAGCAGTGGAATGTTATCCAGAGGATTATTTTAATTGGAGATAATCACTTGGGAAATGGATGGATGAATTAATCAACTCCAGTTAATTGGGATAATGACATTATTTATGCTGGTCACCTTTTTTTACCACCATCTGTAGGAAGCTTTCCAACTGCAAGGCCAAATTCTTCCATGATACAGATCCACTGAGGCTACTGCAATTAAAGCAGGCATGAATCTAGTGCATTGTAAGTATAGAATAAATTGCCTCACTTACTTACTTATTTTTGGAGAAATCATGTGTGCAGCTGACCTGGGAATACTACAAATTGCTCTCTTTATTCCACTGTTGCTATCCTGTTATTAGTAATGTTGCAACAGGAGGTGTTCTTGGCACTTGTTCTAACAGAAATATATAACTTTTGTTTTGTTTGCGTACTTATGCAGCTCATTACTATGTGAAAAACAATCTGCAGCTTAGCATTTGTTAATGGGGTATGGAACACGGAAACAGCAGATGGAGTATTGAGATACTGAATGCATAATGAGTTTGCTCCTGAAAGTCCTTGTGTGATTTTTCAGCTCAAGATGGTTGTTAAATTCCACTGCAAAGCTGAGCAGAAACCATGCCTGTGTTCAAGCAGTGAAGGCACAGTCCTCCACACTAAAGAAACTTCAGGGTTAAGCATTCTCTGCACCTGATCACCTCTTAAAGGGAAGCAAAGACAAGATTTTTTCTTTGCGATTAATTCTTTGGTTTCTTTTACTGTTCAGAGAGGAGCTCTGAAAGTAGGATGCTCATTCTCCTCCAAGTGTTTGAAGATAACCTTTGCTGTGATATTGTCCTACATATTTCTGTCTTCAGCTGAGAGCAATAGAGTTCTGTCATCCTCTGTGCACCTGTATGTCTAATGCTGACTGGTGCCCACAAGATTCACCAATCTGAGGACAAGTAAGCAGGGCTATAACGACTCTGTACTAAGGTGCATCTTCTTTTACTGTGTTATAGCACCTTTGCACCTCTCAGAATAAGATCTCAGGGCAAAATGATTTCTGTTTGTCCATCCTCTTCTCTGTGCCAGACTGAGTGGCCCTTCAAGTCTCTGATGGAGTAGACCCAATTCTTTTGTCTTGCAAAGATAAAAATCAAATCATTCTGTGACACTCGTTGGATCAGGACACATTGAGCTGTGTGTATGTCTGTGACGGCAGCATGGATTAGACATATCTGCCAGGCTGCAGTGAGCTAGCTCAGATATTAAGAGCCTTTTCTGCAGCAGAATGACTCTCCAACTCATCTAACACAAACTTCTTTAATAAATCATAACCTTTCAAGCTTCTGGAAAATGGTGAGGTATGGCAAACAGAAGTCAACAGTCTAAGGATCATTACAACCAAATCCTAAGTAAATACAATAAAGTTTACTGCAAATACTACATGAGACAAGAACATAACAGATGAGTAATCTCCATGTTTTCAACAGTAAGTGAAAGTACTACTCCAGCAAACTGTGATTTTTTTGGGGGAAAAAAGAGGTTTGGAAAAGTTAGGCAGGTATCAAACTTGGAACTTCTCACAGGCTTTTGGTTCCTTCATTGCAGGAGTCCCCTGAATTCCAGCATGGTGTCTTGTGTGACAAAGGGGAAAGCATTGTTTGTGAAAAGTTAGAGCCTTGGGGTTCCCTTATTTTTGCACCAGGCTGAATTCAATTCTCCTGCCTCCCTCAGAGACCTACCAGCAAAGACATCTGTGACCCATGGCATGAGCAACTCTGAAGGGAGATAATATTTTCAGTTAAATGGACCCAACAGGCTCCTCCGTGTGTGACTTTTGTTTCCATATTCATATGGATCTTCCATCCAGCAGAGCAGGGGGACACGACACTGTAAGAGACCACCTGAGTCACTGCATGCAGACCCTTACCTCTGTGCTGACAAACAAATAACAGCTAGGTCAGGGGGACCACACAACCTTATCCTGCATATCTGCAAATGCCATTGGCCAGGAAATGCTTCCTGACACCCACCAAAAGACTATAGTGTGCCACAGGAAGAAAGCAGGAGGGAGAGCATTATCTGCATACCAGATTCCTGGACCTTTTTCAATAAAATTCCCAGACGGTGATTCTTCAGCTTACAACAAAGGGAAATTCTGCATCTGCAGAAATTCTTCCTAATTAGGAGAAAAAATTCCTCTGGACTCCATATTTGATGATTGGTTTAACACATGCTGAGCTGGGTGAGCAGCTGAACACCTGTAGGTATTTAATGTTATCAAGACTTAAGTATAATTAAGTCCTACAAATGCTTGTAGTTTTGAAATTACAGTTATTAAAGTTTTTATTTATAAAGAATCAGTGTATCTCATCTTAACCTTTGCTTGACCAACCTAAACAAATCAAACCCAATCAGTGTCTCATAATACATTTCCAAAATAATTTTAGCACTTTGTTGGTATCTTTTCCCATTTTTAGTTCATTTCAGTGTTGATGACTAGGCAAGTCTGAACTATTTGAACTGAAGTTTTATCAATATTTTCTATAGCCGTACTAATAATTTTCTGGTTTTGCTAAAAATACCCTAAAGAAGATAAGAAACAGTTTTAAGACTGACTTTAATGAGGTAAAGAATTCACTCCCACATTCATAAACAACCTTCTTTTTTACCTATCTGTGGTATGAGAAGCACATTCTAGACTTCAATGCCGAAGCCTTTCTCCTAGGAGTGACTTGTTCCAAGAAGTGTTGTGGAATGAGACATGGTTCAGACATGACAACCACATAGAAAAGTGAATACCTGCATCTTGAAATAAAATATATTTCCATTAGCTTTTCCTCCTCTCAGCTTATTAACCTTGAGGAAGCAAACATTCAAATGAAAAAAATAATTACTGAAAAATTCAATAGAAATAAAACATACAAAAATTTTCATTCATTCTGTGACTGAGAAACTAATTCACAAGTAAGGGTGCTTACATAAACCACTCACATTCTGATATTCCGTAAAGTATTATTTTTATTCTGAATGCAAAGGAGTGAATGAGTTGAAGTCATCTCATGCTAAAGAAAACAGTATTTGTTTGATTTTAGATCTAGAAATAAGTAAATCTGAAATGCAAATAAAGCCCAAACTTAAAAACAGGATCTCAACTCTACAGGGTTTTCAGTTTCCTCAAGCATCACTAGAATATTGTGAAATTTATGTGAAATGCTTATATATTTGTTTGTTTGTTTCCTCCTTCTGTAGTTTATAGAGTTTTAAGTTTTCTTTAGGAAATCAGCATTTCATTCCTAGCAAAATGAGATTACTAAAGAAGGGAGATGCCTTTGTTGTGCACTCCATCAGCCGCACACGTAAACACAGTACCTGTGGAAGGGCTGTAACACGCATCTCGGCCACTGGCTGCTGCTCACCTATGCCCTGTCTCCATGGAAACATTTCAGCAGACGCGGTACCTACTGGCGACCGAACAAAGATTTTCCTATTGCTTTGCAGAAGAGGTAAAATGTAATCTGCAATGAATATAACATCTCTCCTTGACCCTAGCTCTGTAAGCATTGGCAGGCCAGAGACATCAGGTCTTTTGTTTCTTTTTTTCCCCTTGAAAAACAAGCAGCAACTGGGGAAGAAAGGGGACCGGTAGTTTTTTAACAAAAATTATATATTTGCAGCAGGATGCAACATCTTGAAGTAAAATTCAAACTCACAGCTCTTCTTTCAGAGAAACAAAGAGAAGCCCTCAAATCAGCCACTCACAGAGTTCAGAAAAGGGTGGTTTAAATTGCAACGGTGTGCTTGCTGAAATTAAGATTGTAAGAAAAAGAAAAAAGAATAGTGAATGTATCATTACATGAAAGAACAGTAATCTTCACTTTCATTTCAGCTACTTTGAGCTGAATAATTGTATAGCCAAGGAATAGTCTTTTTCCAACATTAAAGTGACAAGAGTGGTTAGTACTTTTGAATAGAGTGTTCAGTTCAAGATAACATAGAGCTGCATTAGAAGAGTAGGAAAAGACAATCTATATCAGATCAGGAAAAATATAGGAAGAAAGAGGCCAGCCAAAATAAACTTGTCTTTTGTTCCCGGTTACAAACCAAATAAGTCAGACTTAAAGCATACTGAATTTAGCCTTTGGGATGACTTCTTTAGGGACCTGCAAGTTTGAATAAGATGAAACTAATTAATAACCAGAATTTTTGGCACATTCCTCTCAAAACCCTGTGCTTGTCACATGGGATGGAGCATTAATTCTTTTTCCTATATCTTCTACTCACATACAAATAGCATATGCAATTACAAGAGGAATTCAAAATTTATACTGATTAGGTGGCAAATATCTCTGCCTTCTTTCAGTTTCTGAGTACCATTTGAATAGGGAAATGATGACAAAATAAAAATTTCCACAGTGCTCTCATCCTTCTGTATAAGAAGGATATCAATATAATCTGTATTCTGATATAGATGCCAGTAGTATGCCTACTGTGCTACCTTTATGTTTTCAATAACACAAAATAAACCTTGCTTAGTGGCAAGGACAAATCATTAGTTTGATTACCACTAACAGTCTCCAACCTCTGCATATAAAAAACATCCTGCAATTAAATCTGTCAAGCATGACAGAACATGTTTTATTTATTTTTAAAAATAATTATTGCACTGATATTTTCAGCTTTGTTTACCACAACATTGGTATTTTAGCAATTTATGATGATTATAGTTTCTTCTAATTATAATAAAGATTTTATTTAAAGTTCTCTGCTCAAATGATTTAGAGTAAAAGGTGATGTAGATTGCAGCTGGCGTTAGATTGTTGTTATCCACAAACTTAGAACTATAATGCTGATATTCTTTCTGAAGAACCTGTGTTTTGTTATTTTTTCTTAGGAGACCAGAACAATTTCAGACTTCTAGAACTAAATTATTATAATGGATGTGTGATCATAAAAGCTGGGCATGCTTGTGCTCCCTCCTGGGCAGTCAGGAGCTGGCTTGGAGCCTTACTGGTGGTGGTGATACCACTTGAACTGTCAAGTCCTGCTGAAGGTTTCTTAGCTGCAACTTAATGCCACAGATGCTGTGACTTTGCATCAAACCTGTGTCCTATGTCTGGTCACTTCAGACAGCATGGATTTGTGAGCATCTGCTTGCAGAAGAGCATGCTGTTGGAGCTTGGTACAAAAGCACAGTCAGCTGCTTCACATACCTAAGGAGGAAAAGGAAAACCTTTAAAATTCCTGTTCGAAGCATGTTTCCTTAGTATGCCTCGCCTTACCTGGGATCCTCATAAAATGAGATTTGACTAAGGCCAGAACTTAGTGAGGATGCTCGCATTTGGCTTTTAAGAAGAATTAGTGATAATGTCCAGCTTTTTAATGTAAAAAGATGCAATCCTTTTGTAAAAGACTTCCAGCTGTATGTAGCTATATCTCTGTTAGGAAGGCATTTCCTTCAAGAATGACTTTGTCGTGCTTCCTGACCTCATGGTGGATTTGTTTCTGCCTTCATGACCTGGAAAATACATTGCATTAACATTAACTCCCTTGACCAAACAGTATGGTCCCTAGTTTATACCTTCTATAAACCATGAAAAGCAGAAATGAATAAGAATACCTGCTGCTTAAAGCAATCTTGCAAACAATGACTCTGGAGTATAATACTTATTTCTAAGAGTAGGAGAACCATTTTTATTAATATAGCATGAATTTTCCTTTTTGTGTCTACCTAGCAGTTACCAATTATTTCATTATTTATTATCTTCCCACAAATTGGTTTTAATTCTTAAAAATGCTATGCTTGTTGTTACCACCATATGAATAATTTTAGATCCCAATATTTTATTGCAATCCAATAGAGGGAAAGTGAGGAAAAAAAGATTCCCTTGCTCCCACTTTTGGAACTCTCAAAGAAAACCAAAATGTTTGCCTTTATTTCTGAATAGGAAAATTATCTTCAAGGCATTTAAAACACTGTCAAAAGGGGGATATACTCACAAAATATGTATCTGAAGGAAAAAGAAAAAAAGAGTTTGAATGTCTTTACTATGTCATGGTTAGTATTGAAATTTGAAAACTAATTTCTTACTAAAATTCCAGATAGTTTATCATAGAGACAAGAAAACTTTTCTTCTGAAAACTGTGCATATATCAAAAATTGAGACTTTCTATTTCAATGAGCAGTAACAGTTTGAAAAAAAACAGGCATAATTTTTCTTTTGTTAAAAAAAAAAAGAAAATATGTCCTTTTTGCATTTCAATTTTGATATTTTCATTTTTTTTTTTCCACTGGAATGGAAAAAAACTAGCAAAACAAAGTGGGAGAAAGAGTAAAAAATTGAAAGCAAAGTGGAATTGTAAATCAAAATGGCAGAAAATTTAAGTATGTTCATTCAAAACGTGTATGTTACTGAATTTTATTTTACCAATGAAATTAGTTTGGCAAAATTAAGGTTAATATTTTCTTTCCAAACACATCGATTTTGATAGAAATACCTTTTTACAGAAGTCTTTTAAAATCAAAATTCTTTGACAGTTTCTGATTCTTCTGGAGTTTACCACATCTTGATACAAGGAGAAAAAGATTTAAGTAGAATAAAAAACCATTGAACAGCCTTTTTTTTTATAAAAAGCTTATTCATATCTATTCAGAATATTTTTTCCCCTAAACTCAACAGTTACTTAACCACTAAGTAGAAATGTACTTTCTGTAGACCATAGAAGGCGTTCATTAGTTGGAATTTACCTGAAGCTAGTTAACTCATTACTCTTTGCTGACTGTAATTTTTTTAAATTGGCATTATTTATTAACCTTACAAGTATGTGGTTTGCTTTATAGTCACATAATTACTTACAGAACAGGAGAGAAGATTTTAAATGTCGTTCTTCTAAAGAAAGACAATCACCAGAAGACACTAAGCTACTTAAATATTTAACTGCTACTTCTTATTTTAAAAAGCCAAAAACTTTGAAATAACAGGTAACCTTAATGCATATAAAAAGCATCTGGTGTGTTACAGGTCAAACAGTAAGAAGTACAGCCTTGACCTTCCACCAGGACACAATGATTTTTTAAGGTTCATATTTTAACTTTTCAACAGAAAGAAATGAAAACTGTCTTCACGTTCAGGCTGTTTCACAAAATTAACACGTGTCCTTTTCCAAGTCTTCCTAAATGCTTACAGAGGTGAGAGTCATGGAATATGAATTTTCTATGAGTTCTTAAAAATAAACCATAAAAATTGTTAAATGTAGGTTTTCCCCTGTGCTATGGGAAGGCTGCCACTTTTTTATTTCCCTAATGACTTATCTTGCTTTGCCAACAGCTAGAACAACTAGCATTTCTACAATTATACACAGTAATTTCCAGTCTTCATCTATGTACTCATCTATTCCCCTCACCTGTGTCATTTCCTTCCTGACTGAAACCTTTGGGAGTCTTTCTTGAGTGCAGGATAAGATTATTAAATTTGGAAGCCTATTCCTAAGTTATTGAAAAAACAAAAACAAAAAGGCTCTTCTTCATCTATCAAAACCTTTTTGATTTTACTTAAACAACTACTCACAAGTTTGTAGCTTTCATACTTTATTTCAGCTCAAGACAGAAAAAATTTTAAAGGCAGAATTGATCGAATGTTTTTCTTAAAATGATTTTATACCAAAGTGATTCATCTTCTGGGGAAATGCTGTGATATTTTCCCAATAATTATATATGGTATCGATCAGAAAGTGAAAATTCCACTACATGTGCAATGTATTAAATATTTATTGGATTCCAATGTATATGTATCCATAGCAAGTATAAATAGACAGAATTTTATATTTATCTGAGAGGAGCAGACATCAAAGATTTGAAGGTCCTCAGCAGGGCAGAGAAAGCTCTTTTCTGGCCCCTTGCTGTAGGTGAAGCTACAATTTTGTTGCCCTGTAAATTTGTTTAGCCACCTACCACAAACACTGTTAGTATTTTTGGATTTGCCTTAACTCTTAATAACAAAGAGTTTTTCATATGCAAGCATTCAGCAGATATAAGTTTAACTGTTTGATTATAGTGTCATCAGCAGTTTATGGGGGATTATGACAGAACTGTGAGAAAGATGATTTGGAAACAATGTACAAGGCATTATTGGCTGATGGGAAGCTAGAATATATGCAAATATTTTATATGATACTTTGAACAATGTTGAAGTACCTAAAGTAGTTTTAAAGCCTTTTTCTAAAAAATATATCAAACAGAACATGGTTAATTGATGCAATATGTTTCAAAGATGCTGTACCTGAGTTTGGAGACAAAGGCTAGTCTAGATTCAAGTAACTTGGTAGAACTCTGTTGACTTCCAGAGCACCTTGACTACATATCTTAGGGTTTTGTAGAGTTTTAAATGTTTCTCTTCTACAGTGGAAAAATACCATCTTTCCATTATTCATTTATTACCACTGAGCCATTAGAATATCATGGAAAAACTCAGTGTTCAAAAAGTGTTTGCTAACAAAGATGGAAGTTTTTATCTGCTAGTAACCTGGAATTTTAGTTTAACTAAAAATCTTTCACCACTGTTTTTTTTTTTTTTTCTTAAATAGGCAGAACAAATATAATTATATTCCCTGGTTTTCAAAGTTTTTAAATCTGTAGTTCTTTACTTCTGAAGTACTCTGAAATTTAATTTCCTCTTCCATTTCCTATTTTAGAATTTCTTTTGAAATGAAGCTTGGTACATTTTATCTTTTCATCTACATCCTGAGCTGAAGTAATTTGAGGCAGAATTGAACACTATCCTAAAATAAACAAGTGTTCTTCCTAAGGTCTCTGTTGTTCCCTGCCTCTCTATTTCACTGAACCTGGAAACAATCATGTGCAAATGAGATACAGTCTAATGAACCTGTACTTTTCAGTACTCAGAATTAAAAAGAAAGAAAAAATACTAGTTAAGACAACCTTTAGTTCAGAACTGAGATTGAGACATACACTGTAAATAAGCAAAAACTGTTCTGTCCTTTTTTGTAGTCTTTGCTCTGTTGATTGATTTCAAGAATATGTTGGTTAAATCCCAGAACTATTTTATGGAAGTTCTTTCATTACATTATCCATACCTGTTATCTGAGCAGTTATTGCTGTTTTTAACTCTTCTGACCAATCACTCTGTTAAGAGTTTGCAGTTGAGCTGATCCTGGATTGTCTAACTTAACCTTTATCAAATGGAGCCACCTTCAGGAAGGCCTGCAGATCTGTGAATATTTGTCGTTCCACGTGTCCAGAGAAGCATCCTGACATCTTCAGTTGTGAGAAACATTCAGGGATTTAAGACAAAAGAAAACAACAAGACACAGTTGTTTTTCCATAACCGTACTTCAGCATTTCATATATCATGACTCTGTGTTTATATGCATTACAGGAACTTCAAATTAAAATTCCACACACTTTGTTATTCCTTATTAGCCAGGCTTTGCTTGTACAAGCATAAATATAAATTCTTGAAGGAAATGCAATACAATACTGAACTTACACAAAAGGAAATTGAAAATGTAGGTTTTCAAATTAGATGTCAGGATTGTTTTTACAGTAAGAGGTTTTATGTTTTTACAGGCAGAAATAGTGAAATAGCATTCCACCTCTGCATAAATAATATACAGAAAATATTATGTTGCTGAAGACAAAATTATTAATTATTTAATACATTAATTTCCTCATACAGTCCAGCTACTCCTGTGTTTCACAGAACAATCTCAAAATTTAGACAGTTATTACCTAAAAGAATTGTCATTAGCTCTTCCATAAGGGTTAGCTCTAAATAGCTTGTTGTGCCACTGAGTATTGTCATTGGATAGTGACTAAGAGTTATTTGTCATGTAAAAACTTTCCCTGTTCACAGTTGATTTATTGAACAAATGACCACTTCTTGAAAACCTTTCATATTTGTCTTTTCAAATAAACATAATTAAAACTAGGAAAAAGGTTGTTCCACCAAGAAGGAGCAATAGTGTGGCCAGCAGGAGCAGGGCAATGATGGTGCCCCTATACTCGGCACTGGTGAGGACGCACCTCGAATGCTGTGTTCAGTTTTGTACCCCTCAGTACAAGAAAGACATTGAGGTGCTGGAGCATGTCCAGAGAAGGGCAATGAAGCTGGTGAAGGGTGTAGAGCACAAGTGTTAGGAGGAGCAGCTGAGGGAGCTGGGGTTGTTTAGTCTGGAGAAGAGGAGGCTGAGGGGAGACCTTATCGTTCTCTACAACTACCTGAAAAGAGGTTGTAGTGAGGTGGGTGTTGGTCTTTCTCCCAAGTTAGTAGTGACAAGACAAGAGGAAATGGCTTCAAGCTGTGTCAGGGGAAGTTTACATTGGCTATTAGGAAAAATGTCTTCACTGAAAGAGTGGTGAGGCACTGGAACAGGCTGCCCAGAGAGGTGGTGGAGTCACCATCCCTGGAGGAGTTCAAAAAACATGTAGACGTGGCACTTCAGGGCATGGTTTAGGAGGCATGGTGGTGGTGGGTTGACAGTTGGACTTGATGATCCTAGAGGTCTTTTCCAACCTTAAGTATTCTATGATTCTGTCATAATGTAAGGAAGAGCTGAAAAAGAAAGAACAAGAATGGGTAAAAAAGGTATCTAAACATAGGTACGGAAAACTAGTATCTCAGTCATTGTAAATGTGGCAAACAATAGGATTAGTGGAAGACTTAGAGCAATCCTGTAAATTAGAGGCCATCAATATAGTCTCATTTCTTGTAACTGAAGGGAAATGAAGGAAGCAACTTGATCATCATTAATTTCTCAATACTGTAAAACTGATGGAATTAAGAATACAAGAGTATGGGAAAAAATGTCTTGGTTTAGCAGAATGCAGACCAGCGAATAGAGAGGAAGTTTTGAGTGATTTCCCAGAAATAATTGCCAGAATGAATATCTGGTTGATATTCTATGCTGTTCTTTGGATTTCTGATGTTTTATAGGGATGTTACAATGGACAAGACCTCATTGTGTTAATCCCCATAGAAAGAGAACAAAAAGATATTCCTTATCTCTGGGTGCTTGCAAACAAAATGTAGCAGAAAAACGATGAGTAAGTACAGCAGAAAGTTGAATGAGTCCAGTGAAATATTAAAACAAAGTTAATCTGAAATAAACAACAAAAAGAACAGTGACCTATGCAGAGTGTGGGTTGCCTGTTGCTATATGATCTGGGCAGACATTCTCTGCAGAGCTATACTGTATGAAATCTCATATTAGGACTTTTGGCAGTCATTTCCAAAGGAGGTGGTCAAACCTGAAGGAAGGACCATTAATGTCAGCATTGTCTGGCTTCCATATCAATTAAAATTAATTAAAAAGGAAGAGAAGAATTTCTCAAAATCTTTCTTTAATTGATCAAAGAACAACAGATAAGTCTAAAAGCAACAGTTCCTTGTAGAGACAAGAGGATATGAGGAAACAGACTAAAATTGAGCAGATGGGAACAACAGTGCCATCAGTACCAGAATGAGAGAAGTATAACCAAAATATTTCATGATTATTTTGCTATTAGTCTGAAATGCTCGTACAGTGCCGATTCCTAAGATAGATATCATATCTGAAACAACTACAAATATAAATGCATATTTAATACCTAAGTACTTTAGAAAGCTATTATCTGTCTGTACAATTGATCAGAAACTTGGTGGCATCTCTTTGTTATGTAGTATGAAAAATATTCCAAAGGATTATGGAATAAGGACCAATAAAATTCTCATCATTCTTTAAACATGTTACTGTTCTCATGCTTCCTTCCATGTCAAACATTTCCATTTCATTATCATTGCATGTTTCATACAGATAGATCTCTTGAAATGGTTATGAGCTGTATTACAGGTTTTAATGACTCATTTCCATACCTGTTTCCATTACCTGAGAAAAGAAGTAATAGCAAATGTTCCACAACAGTTCCATCAAATACTGCAAACCTTTCAGCAGAGGTCATGATGATAAAGTGAACATGGATGTAATCCAACCCAGAAAGTACGAAAAATAAATACATGACATTATGTGTCCCAAATATCAGACAGCGAATTCGTTAATCTTATGTGTCTGCTGTGCCTTCTTAAGTATTTAATTTTGTATTACATAGTTTTTTAACTTTCTTCCTGAGATACGCTACCATGTTATTTTATTCTTTTGGCAGAACACAATTTCCTCCACTTATTTGCACTTGAACTGTACAAGCATCTTAATTAACCTCTTGCTAAGTAAAGATGCTTTTTTTTCCTGATCAAGATTTCTTTTATCTCCTACCCACAACAGAAAAAGGAAAATTCTGACTTTAAAAATTGATGGTCTTAAAACTGCTAACAAAAAAATAAACATTAAAATAATAAAATTCTTTTTCAGTGCAGACAGTTTTGTATACTTTCTTCTTTACATCTTCCAAAATGCCATTAAAGGATACTCTCATGTCTTATGATACAATTAACCAGAAGTAATTTCATGCAACACATTATTTCACAAAACATATTGACACTACAGTTATTCTGATGTTTCTTTTTGAGCAAGTGTCTTGCCCATGGATGGTGACTCACTGAAAAGAAAGCACAACCAGATGAAAACAAAGCAGTATCTAATGTATAAGCAATGAATTGAACAGAATCCATTCAAGAAAGACTTTCAGAAAAAGCATCACATATAATGCCATAACTTATGTCACACCTCATGTTCCCAGAAAACACATCACACATTACTGGAGTCTAAATTATTGTCTAAAAAGAATGAAGTCCCACCAACTCTTTTCTCCAATGGAAA
This sequence comes from Sula dactylatra, assembly GCA_013389905.1. NCBI lineage: Eukaryota > Metazoa > Chordata > Aves > Suliformes > Sulidae > Sula > Sula dactylatra. Next base: position 35,598 of record WEKW01011842.1, on the reverse strand, counting down.
GTAAATCTGTACATGCTTCACAATGGCTAGAGATTTAAGCCTGGTTTATTAGCAGACTTCTGTCCATCTGCCTCATCTATTATGGGCCAACAGAGTAAGCTCTTCTTCTGCAGTATGGTCTCTAGATTTCTTTTCCATCCTACCAGACTGAGATCACAGGGTTGGGTCCATACATTACACATAAATAAAGACCTCTGAAGCCTCATAGGTTCTTTAAACTCTTACATTTCTTTCCTCTCACCATTGCAGACAACTTTGCAGAGGGTTAAGTTCAAAAGGGTCACAAAAAAGAGCAAACTGAGTCATTTAGGACATTGTGAACTGTGCCCCAGTGAAAGTAAGTATATCTGCTGTCAAGATGGGTGGAAGTATTCCATGTAAAGTCACTTCTCAACTTTCAGCTTTTTGCTTTTTGCAGATGAGATCAAGATACATAAAGAGGACCGATTCAGTGAATTTCCACCTGCCTCTTTTCTTCCACATCCCTTCTCCAAGCTCCAGAGCATTACCATTCAAAAGCAAGTGAACCTCGGTTGGCTTAAGGCAATTGCTTTAGATCTGAGTCACAAAAAATGTGCATAAAGACTGGAAGAGGATCTTGTGGCCTCTTGGCTTTGGCTTAGATACCCACATTCTGGCCAGGATACAGTTCAGCACCAAAACAGTTTTGTGCATCTGGCCCATGTGTGCTTTTGATAGAGCTGTCAGTGCTTCAGCTGCAAGGCAACTGGAATTTTGAGATGACTGACGATGTGATAAAATGAATTTTGCAGTTTAGCAGCTTAGAAATTCATCAATTTCCTGCCAAAAAACCCATACAGTTTTCTATGTATCACTTGCGGTTAAATAGGAAATGTAGACTTTATGGAAAACTGGCCATCTGAAAATTGTATAAATACTAAATGTTAGCCCTGCTGCTTTCAAAACAAAGGTACCTTCTGACCTTGATTGGGTAGCTCATAACTAATAAAGAGCTAGTAAGGTGAAGCACAATGGGCTCAAGACAACAAGTAAAGTAGCATCCTCCTTTGTGGATGATGGAAATCGCTTGTCCAGTTGAGAATATGCAGTACCTACCTCCCATTTACACACCTTTCTGCCCTTGTTGCTGCTGAGACACTCAAGAAAGGGAAGGGTATACAGAAAACTGATTTATCAGATGCCTAATTTGGGCAGACTAGATGCCTTCTGTGGTCACAACTGAAATTTTGAGCTAAATCCTGAGGGTCAATTAAATAGTAAGACAAAGTAACTGATTTGCTCCTTAGTTAAATTCTTTGGGGACATGTCATGAGAATTCTGGAGATTTGGTCTTTTAATTACAAAAGCTTAGAAATAAGGTGGCATATAGTTCTCACAGAATCATTATTTTGAATTAGGTATCTGCTTTTTTTTTCTTCAAGATATTGGTCATATTCCCTGAGGTTTTTTATGAGTCCTTCATAAAACGTGATGTTCTTTCTTGCACTCCTACATTTGCTGTTACCCAGCCTTAGAAACACCATGTCCTTCATCTCTCTCTCTGCATGTATATTTACTCTACACCAATCAATCAAAGAATCAGGTAATAACATATTTCATAAAACCCTAGAATATCAGTATAAAAGGCCACCAAAAAAAATCTTACTAGACAAAATGAGTAGCTGTAATTGCTCTATCTGACAAATTATTTAGATAGCTTGACCTTTATTAAAAGTAAATGATCATAACAGCTAGAGGAAGCCTGAAAAAATGTAATTAAAAAAATCACATAAGGTATGTAAGAAAGTAACAGGTGAACACCATTGCTGCTGAAGTCACCAGCACTTCCAAACACATTTTTTTCCTTTGTAAACAATCTGAAATGAAGATGTACAGGAAAATGCACTATTCATCAGGTAACAAATGATTAAAACAGTCCCAAAAGGTCAGCATTTTATAGTTATGTATGTCATAGATTCTGGCAAGAAGAAGGTCCATTTTAAATAGTATTGCTAATATTTATCACCCATAACCCTGAGTACAAAAGCAATATTTCTCACCATAAACCTCATATAGTTTTGGGGTGGGGGAGGATGTTGGTGGTGTTGCTGAATCAGGCATTACATAAACATGAATATTTTTTTACTGTTCATTCAAAAATACACATGAAAGAAAGTTAAGAACTACGTAGAACACCAAACATTTTTCTAATTGTTTTATTCCATACAAAATGGAGTGGCTATCAATAGGCTTGCCATTATTGACTCTTCTGACTAGAATAAATATAGGTTTCATAGTTTTATTTCCCTTGCTGCTTCAGTTTGAGCTATTTTAGGCTAGAAGATGATGATAAAAGGAAGTTATGTAAACTTGCAAATCAAAATATGGCAATGCTTTGTGGCTAAATATTGGAGGGAGTATCTCCAAAGAGAAAACTCATTAAAAATCCATAATCTTTGCAGAAGTGGGAGTTTTTCTGAAAAATAGGTAGCAGTTAAACTTTCAGTTTAACTACTGAATTAAGCGCAAACACACTTAATGATGTCTAATGAGTGAATGGCTCTTTTCATATAAGTGACTGCATTAAACTATCATTGTGTTCTGTCTCTTCTAGTCCATATGCTACAGATGTACATTTTCCTCTTAGAAAAGGGATCAAATTTTTTATTTAAGTCAAAGGCATTATTCCTTTCTATGGAGCATTTCTCTGAGTAGTTATGAAGAATAGGTGAAAGATATAAGGAAATCAAATGACAAACAGCAAAACAGATATCTCATTACAAGGGCTGGAAGTAAGGCCCATCACAATAACAGCGAAAGAGGTAAATGGCATACTTCAAAAAGAATTCACTGAAGTTGTCTGGTCAGAATGGAGTCAGATGGAGTCCATCAAAAATAGATTTTCTCATTTCTATTTCCTCCTTTTCCTTTCATTAAAAAAGGAGAGAAGGTCCAGTAAAACTGATTATTTTCTAACTACCAAAAGCCATATTTCTGTTAATATTAAAAAGGAAAATTAGAAATAATACAGGCATATTTTGCCAATATTGTCACTGGTGGTTAATTTTGTCCCCATAAAGAAAAAGGTTTTCAAGTTCACAGGAAGGCATTCTTTTTTCAATAGAGGAACAAAAAATTTCAAATTTAGCAAAGTTCTATGTGATTAACTGGGGAAAAAGTTTTTCTGGGTAGTGTATATGAAAGCAGATCAAACCCTGCACAACTGTTGTGGTTTAGCCCCGGTCCACAACTAAACACCACACTGCCACTTGCTCACTCCCCCCACCTCTGCAGGATGGGGGAGAGTATTGGAAGGGCCAAAGTAAGAAAACTCGTGGGTTGAGATAAGAACAGTTTAATAATTAAAATAAAACTGCAATAATAATAATAATAATAATAATAATAATAATAATAATAATGAAAAGGAAAATAATGAGAGAGAGAGACATGAAACCTTGGGAGAAGGGAAAGAGGGAAAAAAAACCTAACCAAAACCAAAACTAAACAAGTGCTGCAACCGCTCACCACCCGCTGACCGACACCGCCAGTCCCTGAGCCACGATCGCTGCCCCCCCGGCCAACTCCCCCCAGTTAATATACTGGGCATGACGTCACATGATATGGANAGCAACAACTACAACATTAGTGTGTTATCACATTATTTTCATACTAAGTCTAAAACACAGCACTTTACCAGCTACAGTGAAGAAAATTAACTATCTCAGCTAAAACCATGACAAAAACCAAGTAGAATCATATACCATCACGTGCAAGAGTCCAGGCTAATATGCAGGGGATGTAAAAGGAAGAACACAAACTCAGGAGAGGTGATTTGCAGATTTCTGTCCATAAAATGTGAAAGGGCTCACATTGTCAATGCAGTATCTCCCAGGCAACCACTTCTTAGACAGAAATGACAACAAATACAAGATGATGCTGCTATCTATGGCCTATTGATAACATTCTATTACTTTATTAATTTGCTTGGCTAAAATATGTATCCCTGCTGGAAATATGAATGTGATTTGTAATTGCTCAATATTTAAGTATCCGGATATACAGCTCAACCAGCTGTATATAGTTTACATCTTTGTATTACAATTCGCCTAGAAATCTACTCTGCAGTCCAAAATGTATGTGGGAGAAAAAATTAAGGTTCATATATATATATGAAATAATTAATATAATGTGTATGTAAGTATGTACATGTATAAGCCTATATCTAAGATATAGATATATCTGAGATACAGATTTATATATTTTTTTACACTTATGTACATGCTCCTTTATGTTAATCATGTGTGTGCATATATACACACACATGTACACACACACATATATATACCGTATATAAGTTACCACATAATCACAAAACAGTTGAGGTTGGAACAGAGGTCATCATTTTCAACCCTCCTTCTCAAGCAGGGCCTCCAAGAGCCAGTTGGTGTGGACTGTGTCAGACAGTTTTTGAATACCTCCAAGGTTGGAGATTCCACCACTTCCTTGGGCAACCTCTGCCAGTACTCGGTCACCCTCATAGTAAAAAAGTGTTTCCTGATGTTCAGAGGGAACTTCCTGCATTTCAGTTTGTGCCTGTTGTCTCTGGTCCTGTCATGTGGCACCACTAAATAGAGCCTGGCTCCATCTTATTTGCACCCTCCCTTCAGGTATTTACATACAGTGATGAGATCCCCACTGAGCCTCCTCCTCTCCAGGAGGAGAACTGAACAGTCCCAGCCCTCTCAGCCTTTCCTTATAGGAGAGATGCCCCATCCCTTAATCATCTTTGTGGTCCTTCACTGGACTTCCTTCAGTATGTCTATGTCTCTTCTTTACTGAGGAGCCCAGAACTGAACACAATACTCCAGGTGTGACCTCACCAGTACTGAGGAGAAGGAAAGGATCACCTCCTTCAACCTGCTGGCAATACTTTGCCTAATGCAGACCAGGATACCATTTGCCTTCTTTACTGCAAGGGCGCATTGCTTACTCTTGATAGAAAGGAAAAAACCCAAGGATAAAAAAGAAAAAATTAAGTCTTACACAGAATAATATGCAGTATTTTTCTCTTCTTGAGATACAAGATTGTTTGATATGCCCTTACTGTTTTCAGAGTGCCAGTTCTTGTACAGAGATACATATATACTGGTTTTATTTCACCAAATTTTTACTCACTGACAGTATGAAGTTTAATAGCAGCTTTAATATTCAGTTTCAATAAAACAGGCTAAAATATCCTTTGGGGAATGGAAGTCTAAAGGGAATAGTATGTAACTGACAAATTTTCAATCTTGCTGGAGCTTGGAACTCAGCCCAGATTTATAGTGATTAATTCTCTGAATCTAAAAGTGCCCAAGTTTTGCTTTAACTGACATTACGTATTCAGATTCTCAATGGCACTTAGGAGCTTGCATCTAGTTTAAATTAAATGTACATGGGAGTTAGGAGTTTGAGCGACTTTATGAACCTGTGTGTAGGTACATAATGTAGAGACGAAAAAGGTGAAATCCCTGTCTACCTGCCTAATGCCCCAGTGCCAAAGATGCTATATACATATTAGAAGACTCAGCAGACTGAAGTTCTACTGCACCTTATATTTCAAGACATGCCAGCATCTGTTTATTCAAGGTTTAAAAACCTGCTTGTGTTTCTATGAAAATTGCCCACTTTAGACTACTCCTGTGCAAGCTGTCAGTGCAACATCACTGTGTCTGGTGAGTGAAACATGAGCCAAGGAGCAAAACACCTAAATTTCAGACTTTCATCAGCAGGAGGGCCTATGAACCCTGATCTTCTACTCCCTGGGAAAGTTCACCAGGACTATGACTAGAGAGAGGATAACAAGAAATAAAAACCTTGATTCAAAGATGGTGCCAAAAGAGATGGTTCTTGGCTTTTTAGATGAAGAGAGAGTAGAGGAGCCTGCAGATCAGGGAGCCTAGATTTTAAACTTCTTTTGTACACTTGGACTTTCCACACCCACTGTCCCTAGGAGCTGTCCCTAGGATACTGTCCAGACTCACCTATTAGTCTTGTATGGGACCTCTGCAGCCCCACGGGGACACCCATGCAGAATGCAATGAAAGATATCTGGAGACAAGGAGAGACTAGGCAAGGGTTAGCCTAGCTGTACAAGCAAAGGGTGGCAGTACATCTCGTCTTGCCGTCCTGGGTTATAAACTCTCTTTAAGGAAGAGAACCTATGACTTTCTTACCACAACAACCTCTTAGTAACTGCAACTGGACTTAACATCAGACGTTTTCCTTTTCTTCAAGGAGAGTAATTTCACAGTTTGTGCTAAGTGTTAGCCTCTAAAAAGCTGACAGAAAGTGTTCTAATCCTAGCTTATCTGAAAGCCTGATAGTTGATGCTATGATGAACTCCACCTCTGTATGGTGAAGTTGTAGATTCACAAAATCGCAGGCAAAGGTGAGTCTAAATCTCACTTCTTCCACTTTTTGTAAGGGTATTCTAACCTTAGGATTTTTACATAAAAGATAGGATCTGCTGCTGAAATTACATACACAACTAAGTTCTAAGGTGATTTCAGACTGACCTATTTCATAGATGTGCTTCACTGTGTCTCAGATAAACAGCCAAATCTAAGCAAGTGGTGGATTTCCAGATGCAGTCCTCCCATCTATTCTTATTCCACACATACCTACTTAATATATAGATCTTATTTATTCTGTTCAATAAAAGTTTAACATTACCCAGTGACTACGGAAGACCTGAAAACCTGACACAAACATTTTAATATCAGTCCAAAAGCCAGATGTTTCATTTTCAGCTGTGGTAATACTCAATAGGTGAAAATCTGAACTGAAAAACTTCCTCATATGTGACATGAGATGATGAGCTTAGCTGAGGTCCTGGAAATTACACCTGCTCAAAAGTAACATAACATTTGTTTCCTCTTTCTTCATAACTCTGTAAGAAAAGCCTATTCATTTTGCTAGTCTGGCAGAAAGATCAAGGGTGGATTGGATTTATGGGCTGTTTTTCAGCTGAGAAGATGAGACAGAAAACAAAAAATCCTCAGAAGCTTCAGTTTTCAGACTGGAACCATTCACAAACAGTAAACTTCCTTACTAACTCCTTCTGTAGTTCAGGTTTGTGTTTAATTCTGTTGATTGCAAGTTGAATGCTTTTGTTTTTTTCTTTTGGCCTTTATGCTTTTAATAAATGAAGATCTCTCATGTTTTATCCAGTGCTAGTGCTGGTTTTGTCTGGGATAGAGTTAATTTTCTTCATAGTAGCTCGTATGGGGCCATGCTTTGGATTTGTGCTGAAAACAGTGTTGATAACACAGGGGTGTTTTAGTTACTGCTGAGCAGGGCTTACACAGAGTCAAGGCCTTTTCTGCTCCTCACCCCACCCCACCAGCGAGTGGGCTGGGGGTGCACAAGGGGTTGGGAGGGAACACAGGTGGGACAGCTGACCCCAACTGACCCAAAGGATGTCCCACACCATATGGCATAACGCTCAGCATATAAAGTTGGGGGAAGAAGAAGGAAGGGGAGGACGTTCGGAGTGATGGTGTTTGTCTTCCCAAGTCACCGTTATGCATGATGGAGCCCTGCTTTCCTGGAGATGGCTGAACACCTGCCTGCCCATGGGAAGGAGTTAATGAATTCCTTGTTTTGCTTTGCTTGCATGCGCGGCTTTTGTTTTACCTATTGAATTGTCTTTATCTCAACCAGGAGTTTCCTCACTTTTACCCTTCCAATTCTCTCCCCCATCCTACTGAGGGGGAGTGAGCAAGTGGCTGTGTGGGGCTTAGTTGTTGGCTGGGATTAAACCACTACAAGTGCCCATGCTGTAGAGATGTGTAAGTTAATTAGTTTACATGGTTTAAAGTCAAATGAGCCTAAATATCTACTTTGTTTCTTTTTGCCGTACTACAAAGTATTCACAAAGAGACCAACCACATCTCATGCCAGGCATTCCTTTCACGTGGCTTTATGGAGTTTGCCATGTGTGGAGCACGTGATGAAGTAAGGACACAGAATCTGGGTGGTTGCAGTAGAGCTGGAAACAATGTTGATGGTTGCCCAAATAAAATTGACTGAACTAAATGGATGAAACAAATTTACAAATTTTTGTCCCGCTTCTGGCTGAAAACTCTGTAATATGGAGATTTCCCACAGGATAGATATGCTGATTTTTATCTATTCCAAGGTACAGCTCCAGTGAGAATTCATGGCAGCAACCAAAGCTGAAGTAAAGTGGGTAGTCAGAGAGAAAGTATCAGTATAAAACCCCACTAGGTTGCACACAGCACATTGCAACACATAAGTGTGGAAGACAGATGAATTACAGCATCACAGACTGTTGCTTGTATTTGGCCAAAGCCCTGTATTCCCTAGTGACCCTGTGTACAGTACGTATTTCACAGGACAGACAATCAGATCTGTGGCCATCATCATTTGTATCTTCTTGCAGCTATGGGCAGGGGGAAAAAGACTTTTGAATAACATTACCTTTTCAAAACACAAGGCCGGGGGAACACAAAAGGCTCAGTGGGATATCCCAGCCTAGTTTAGTAAGTACTGAGTAAGTATCTGAGTGTACCGATTCTTGCAGATAGAAAGTGGAAATGAATGCAGAGACCTCAAAAACAGTCTCTTTAATCAGTTATTAAATAAGGTGTAAGTGTTTCAATATCTGAAATACCCTTAGTGAGTTATAGGAGTAAATATTCTCACAGGCCATTGTGTAGCTGCAGTAACCAAAGCAGCAACAGTGAAAACACAGCAGACTGCCAGAGGTGCAGAGTAACACGTTTCCCAGAATCTCTTGTGCCAGTGCTGGCATCCTGGAAAGCAGGGTTTCTGCTACTGTAAAGGCACAATATAGACCCATGGCTACCTCTGAACTTTGATCAGCCTGTGAAAAAGAATTCAGTTTCCATCTCTCAGTTCTGTAACAACATTAAGACCTGGTCATTCTATTAGCTTTGCCCCTTCCCTTCACACAGACAGCTCAGTCCTGTCTAGGCTCTTGATCTTGATCTTTAGAACAGCAAAATTCAGCTTGGTTTGCAGTGCTGAGAAGTTTAAACTGCTGGTAAGCACTTTTTTTTTTTATCTCAACAGAGTCTAATAGTTCTTTTATTCACTGCACAACACTTTTCTTTCTCTTTTTTTCTTCTTTTTTTTTTTTTGGTCATAAAGCATAGCAGCTTTGACAACTACATAATATCCTTAAGTGTTTAAAAGTGCTCATTACAGATTTCTTTTGGGAATTGCCAAGTTTTATTCTTACTAGTCACTTATTGCCTTTAAACATTCAGTATCTTTTGATGAAAAGTGAGTCTTTGAGGTAATGGGGGAAAAAAATTGTCTCCAGCTTTATTTGCAGCTTTCTCCAATCCATCAAGACAACATTACAGCTTTTAATTTCAAATGTTTGAAATTAGTTCTTTATGTCATCAGGAATAGAAAACAAGGATTTCTATTACTAATCTTTACTAATATGATCAAAAGTTCCACAACAGGACCTTTATTTTTAAACCAAGCTCAGGAGACTTGGAAGAACCAGCTTCTCATACATCTTATGCTTCTCCCCCCAGTCATTTTAGTGGCGCTTTGCTGGACTCTGCAGTTTCTCAGTATCTCTTTTGTACTCAGAGACTCTGACAGGACCAAGCTGGAGACTTTTCCAGCTGCAACCACATGAGTGTAAAATAAAAAGGAAAAACCATGTCCTTTGACCATCTGCCTGCCTATGCATTTGCTAGTTCAGTTCATTTTAGCCTTTACTGATGCCAGGACACATGGCTGACCCACGTCCACCAGATCCCCAGGTCCTTTTCTGTGGATTTTCCACTGAGCCAGTCAGCTCACAGCCTGGATCAGACCACAGGGTGGTCCTAGCCCAGGTTCAGGACTCTGCATCTGGTGCTGTTGAACTTTTTGTAGTTCTTGCTGGCCTTTCCTCCAGCCGGCTGAGATTCCTCTGGATGGCACCCGTGTCCTCCAGTGTATCACTTGCTCCCCTAGGAAGGACTGCTGGAAATGGCTTCTTATTTGCTTGAAAAAGACCAGGTTTTTAATATTGAAACCAAAAGGTACTGTTTGTCTGTATAGGCAGGTCTTATGGGATGATTAATAGGTAGCTTCATAAAATAAGTCTTTTCTTGTTTGTGATTTGTTGATGCACTGTTTTTGTAAAATTCGGAAGTAGGAACTGTTAAGAGCAGCCAAATCAGCAGACTCTAATAACCAGGAGTATTCCTCCCCACTTGGCATGATGGATGTAAGGAAGATGCTTCTCCCCACTCCCAGGTGTAGCCAATAGTGATAGTGGACACATATTACAAGGATGGAAATAAGCTTTACCCAAGGACTGACCAGTCTAACCTTTCAGTGGATACTAGAGTAGAGGTTTGCAGAACAAAGTGGGTGCATTTGCAGAACAAGCACAGCACTGTGCATGGAGTCCTAAGAGTGTTAATCAGTATAGGGGCATTGCTTAAACAACCATTACTGCTTCTACAGTGATGGATATACAGAGCTAGTTAAAGTACCTTATGCTCTACCTACTGTATTGTACATATTGCCTTACATTATTTGCTTACATCTGCTAGAACTGGCAAGCATTCATTTCCGCAGCATGCTTTTATGCCAAGTATTTAACTATTAACTCTTATAAACCTACTGTTTAAAATGCTTTAGAATTTAAAATTCTTTAAATTGTCCCACTGAAAATAAATGGGTCATCAGCATGCTTGAAGTAACCTCAGTAAAAGCAGTGACAACAGGACTTAACTTCAGCCAGGATTTCAGTTGCTCTCTGAAGTAAAAGAAATAATAGTCTTCCACCTACAGGCATAATTGAAATGACATATGATCCCAGCTTAAATGTTATCGAATGTCTTTAAGAAACATACTCTTTGTAACAGATCTTTACTATATAGATCATCTAAGATATATGCAATCTATGAAGATTAAATGGAATATTAAAACTTGAAAACTAGGAGTCTCTCTAGGCATTTAGTCTGTAGTTTTATAATCTTTTCAATAATATACTTTTTTGTAATTCTAATTTCCTGAATAATAATTTTTTGTGATACAGATAAGTGCATCATTTACTAGAACAACAATAGTAATAATAATTTTTATCTGAATACATTAAAAGTCTGCTTAGATTCATATAAACATGACAATTGTCTCTATTTTCATTGGAGTACCATATCCCAAAATAACAGCTCAGGTAAAATTGCAAATGCTCAGTAGAAATAACTGTGTGGGTAATATGGAAGTTTTTGGTCATCGAACTGAAGTTAGTAGAAAGCTCTTGGCACAGCTGGGTGGCTGTTGTGTTTCTTGAAATAGTACAGGAGGAATGACGTGCCTTTGACACAAGAGAAGCCTTTTTTTATTAATTAGCTAATGAGCAAAAAGGTACTGTGCTGTGTGAATCTGTGGCACTATTGACTTTGTTCAAAGGAATGTGATGAAGTTTTGACACTGTGATGAGCATGTCTCAATGCAGCATATATCAAGGATTTGTGATGATACCAATCATGATCAATTAAGTCACTGTGACCCTAAAAAGCTTTGATAAAATATTTGGAAAGTCATTGTGCTTCTTTTGATATTTTAAATACATGAAAATATATGGTAATTGAAGTTTAAGCAGACAAAAAGGTAGACAAATTGTATTGCATAGCATTTAAGCATGCACAAAGTGCATAAATGTATGCATTAGAGGTCTTGTAATATCAAAAGGATTTTTTGACAAATGGCTCTATAATATTTTTAACAGATATTTTTGGCAATCCTTACATTTAACACCTGTTAGTGGTTTTATTTTGCTGTCTTAAAGAAGTTGTGAGTGTAAAACCCAAACCAAACAGGCAATAACTCTTCACTTTTCAGGAGCAACAAAAATAATTATATTTGACACTGATTCAGTGAAATTAATCTTGCAGCTTGGATTCATGAATCCTCTTCCCAGTAACCCAAGAGAAATGGGACTCATGAAACTTAGTAAAACTTAGAAAATGCTTTTGTTTCATTAGGCTGTTTCTGTTATACTGTTTAATTATTAAAATTTTGTTAACGGAGTTTACTTGGGTTATCTGAGTAAACCCCCTAATTCTTTAGCAAAACACTTCAAAAAAGAATGAACTGCAGAACTGGTTAATTAAAACCATTAACTACTCAACAGTGTTCAGATAAATAGCAAAGGGGTTTCCACACATGAAAATAACTTTAACATGTCATTTTAACACACCTCTTAACTGTAATACACACATTGTTGCCTCATTCTAGCTCCTCAGGGAGCATGCAACAGTGATCTAAGTACCCTGATGGTGAGCAGCCTCCACAGAGTTATTTTTTAGTAATTTTACAGGGTAAAGTACAATCAACTATTTTATCTATAGTGGCACTTAATAAAACACAGGTTTATTTCAAGCTCCTTTTTCTGCAGTATAGCTTATCAGTCATGTTAGATTATGGTACTCTTGAGAATGTCAAACAGAAATTTGAATATGCCTGAGGCATGTCACATGCTAAAAGGTTTCCATCATAAGCTTTTCATAATAGCTGGGGTGTTTTTCTTAGAACAAAAGTGAACTATTACTTTAAGACTTCAAAATGTCCTTTTTAATCCTGAAATTATAGTCAGCTGTGCCATAGCTGCACATTCCTTCCCCCCTTCTGAGGATTAAAATGAACATATATTGTATAAGTAATTACCTATTTCTATGAAATACTATGCATTTCTTAATGTGAAATGGAGTGCAAGCATCAGTTTGTATTGTCACTTCAGATTATCTCAAATTCATTGACTCATTATAATCTGAATAATTGTGGTATACAATATCCACCATCCACAAAGTTATTGCACTTATTTAAAATGCTGCCTGGTCTTCTCTTTCATTCAGGAAATATATTCCTTCTATTGTCAGTACATCTTGACAGTTGTACAAGACAGATGAGTTTGGGGAACTTTTTGTTCAATCACTTCGCTTTTGCAGAATCTTTGAAACCTCTTGGGTATCCAGATTTTAGGAACCAAACTTCTTGGCTGGATTTAGAAGAAGAAAACTCAGCTATTATCACAGCCCGCTGGAATTTCCATGCTCTCACAGGCTCAGGACTAGACTGCAGGTGCTTAGATCCAGTTTATTAGAGTTAGGAGAGTTAAAAACAGCTCCCAGAGCATCTGGTAAAAAGTACTTAGCAATATGCACTTCCTGACAGTGTTGCCGCTCCTAGGAGTTGTGTCACCAAGTTGTGTTCCTCCAGGATTACTGGTGGCCTCTCCATACCTACTTTTTCACATGTGGTTCGTTGTTTTGCAGAGCAGCCCAGCAGTGACCCAACCAACTGGGCCAGGAAGACCTTTCTCAGACCTTCCTGACAAGGCTCAGGAAGAGTAAATATCAAAGAGATTTTCCATGTTATAATTCAACATACTAATTAAGCACACATTTAACTGTAAGTATACAATGGATCGTGAGGGCTTTGGTGTAGCTTCCTAAATGGGAATGTTACCACATGTTACCTCATGAGCCAATTCCTTATACACAATTACACCTGCACCTATCACATGAGCATCAGCATCAGGCACTTCAGCCCAGTGTTGGGTCCATCCCCCAGCCCAGTTCTGCTCCTGAAAGGTGGCCCCTGAATGGCTTGCATTCCAGGATTTCGACAAGACAATGCCTTGGCTCCTTCCTATCTCATCACTAAGGGAAACTTCACTCCTTTACATGAAGTCATTCTGTCTCTGGCATACCTACCTGCTTCCAGCCAGTTTAGCCCATCTGTAGTTGGGCCCCCTTGCCCTCCATGTCAGATCATTCCTTGGCCACAAATTACCACTGCTGAGCAGTTATAATTTCAATTTCCACTTCACTTTCTTAATAACTCCTCTCCAGCCTTCTTCAGCCTGAAGAAGAGACATCTGGTGGGTGGGGTCTTAATGGCAGCCTTCCAATACCAATAAGGACATTATGAGGAAGACGGAGCCAGGCTCTTCACAGCAGTGCATCATGGGAGGATGAGTGACAATGGGCATAAATTGAAACAAGAGAGGTTCAGTCTGGGTATAAGGAAAAGCCCATGAGGTCAGTCAAGCAATGAAACAGGTTGCCCAGAAAGGTTGTTCGGTCTCCATCCTTGGAGGTTTTCAAGATCTGACAGAATAAAAACTTGAGCAACCTGGTTGCTGACTGTGCTGTGAGCAGGAGGTTGGAGTAGAGGCTGCCAAAGGTTCCCTTCAATATGAAAAATGTTATGACACCGTGATCATATGTAAAAATAAAGATAGGATATGGAGATGATCTATATTTCTGTTCTTTCAGAATACAGGAGAATCCCAAATGGAATACTGTACCTGCTGTCACCCTCTTTCCAGGTTTTCTGTTTCTGCTACAGAAATTTGTAAGAAAAAAACACCAGCAAAACAACCAGAATCTCTTCATCCCCATACATTTAACTAGTAAAAAAAAATTGGGTCCTTAAGTATGCCTCCTATTAAAGAAGAACTTAAAATTCTTCAAACACTGTGTATTCAGTTTGATCTTTCAGAGAGTACTATGACAAGAAAATCTAAGCTATTGACAATGTTCATTAATTTTCTTAACATCTTGCTTGAATTCTCTCCCCTGGGTAATGAAAAAATAGCCAGTGAGTGTTCTGATCTACACGTAAATCCAGCAGCTGCTGACAAGGAAGAAGGAGGATGTTTTGTAAAAACTGAAGTTGGTATGCACTGCCTCTGGGAGCCTCAGGATTGTTCCCAGATAAGTATGGACAAAATGCTGTCTGAGCCTAAAAAGACTTTTTTAATGACAGTCATTTTATATATCTTCATGACATTTAATCAGTTTATTCATCTTTTGGTTGTATAAAGAACTGTAATGGTCCTCTACTCAGTAGAACAGCATTCCTTCTTTTCCTATTCAAATACAAAAATAGCCTCTTTGTCACAGTATTTCTATCTATACATTCCTATAGCTTTCTTTTTTCTTCTTTCATATCACTGCAATGAACAGTATGAAGGCTAGTCTTTATTTTCATGCATCCCAGTGTGAAAACCAGCCTTTATTTTCCTTATGTTTTTCACTCAGAGTGAACTTATTTTAGTTACATTTATTTTCTCATGCTTTATTCATGGAGGAAAACATCTGTCTTAAAACTGAAGTGTGTGTTGGTCACAGTTCTGATACTTAAGTCAACAGCTTAAGAAAGAGACAGTCTTTTGGTAGGAAGGTTAAATTTGCAGAGTTGGCCTGAACGAAGGTAAGGAAAAGTATGTTTGTATAACTGTTCAAGTTGTGAGATGGTATAACTCTGACCATACCACATTTTGGGGTTTTTTTTGGTAGCAATAAGAAGTTAAGGTAGAGTGGGAAAAAGTTTAGTTAGAGAGGCAAATATCCAGGGATTCTTCAATCCAAAGTCTAATTATGAGCATGGTAATACTAAATTTATCTTAAAAATAAAATAAAACAATACATTATGTACCTCATTGTAGCATTTGAACATGTCACTGCAGGAAAAGAAGACAAAAGAGTAGAAGATGACCCTCGAGGTCCTGTATTTCAAAAATCTTTACTAAAAATATATATATCTAAGGTGGGGCAGGGGGGAGGGAGAGGAACAAACTCTTGATGCCCTGGAAGAAATGGGTGCTATCATGTGGTATAAGTGAAAGGTATTTGGAAAACAATTTGAATTTAAGATGATTGTCTCTTTTTCACAAAGCAGACTGAGCTCAGTGCACATACACATAAAAACAAATATTAATATTTACTTTCCCCTTGGTAGACATGAAAAATTCAAAACACTCTTAACAGTTACTATCTTTTAAGTCTTTAATATCTCAGCAAAACTGTTAAGTAAGCTGATAGATCAAAATATTGATCAGTAATGTAAAAGGTTCAGTTTTCATTTTGTTCTTTCTCAGATAATAACTGCATATTCATTTCTTAAAGCTTCCCCATGTTTAATATTAAACACCATCAGACCATGGACTTTTTTTCTTCCCTCTGCACTGCTTTACCATATAAAATTCTAGCGCCAGCCAGACCCAGGAAGGAGTGTAGGTCTCTCAGTAGATTCCTGGTGGATTTCATGCTTCATGACTCATATTTGAGGTAGTTAGATGCCTTCTTGCACCTGAGATTGATGTCTAGAATCTGAAGACGCTGCAATGTAGACATCAGCATCCAGGGTACAGACTGCAGCTTCTTATCATACAGTAAGTAAACATTTTGAAAGTGCCACTCTTCAGAAATTGTAACTACATCTTAAATTAGGTTTGTCAGACAAGTAAAATGAATCATCTTATTTCTATTTGCCTACATTGACTGTAGAAGGGGCCTGGATGACTTAAAGTAGAGGCCTGTTTTTAAAGTCGGATGCAATAAATCGAATCCTTGTAGTTTTAACTTTATCTTTCCTTTAACCAAGATGCAAGATATCCAGCTCCTAACTTGAATCCCACTTTCATCTACACACTAAGTAGAGCAGTGTGGGTTTTTTTAAATACATTAAGAACCCTGGATGAGAGGTACTACAGAAGTGCAAAGCTATTATCATCCTTGACTACACATCTGCAGCTCCTTATAACATATTTGCTATGTTATTATTTCTAATGTCATTGCTCTTTTAGTCTCAGATGACATCTTTGATGTTAACGTGATTTACTGTCTAATGTTATTTTATTTAATATGCATGTCTCTGTGCTACCTTTTAAAAATAACTGATTGATTTCATGGTGTTCTTTGATCAGTGTTCTTTTGTCAATAGTTAAACTATTAACTTTCTCAAACTGATTAATTTTATGAAAAAGAGTTTTCTAAGTTCTTTCTTCCTGCCTGTCTGTGTTGACGTATTAAGACAATCTATATTACCATCAAAGTATATTCTGAAAATCTATCATGACTTCAGGCTAGATGGGGACAGAAGTTACAGTGAACAGAAACAGTCTTTCACTGTATCTTCAACTAGATATTTCAACTTGCTTTGAAACTGAATTTATGCCAGATAGAAAAAGGGCTGAACATCTTAGAATGCTTTCAATGCACAAAGAATGCTCTGTAAGGACAGAGTACTCACTTCAGTATTTTGCCCTGGTGTTCATTTCTCATAGCATTTATTGGTTTTTTATGTAACTTTTTAAATATTCTCACAGTAAGTGATATTTGAAAGCTAAAAGAATGATGGTTTTATCCAAACATATCAGTAATTTTCAATATTTTTAATGTATGGGATCCAAGCTATTTTCAGGCAAGCTGTGAGTGTTTATAGAGACTCCACATACACAGGATACTATATAGCATATATTTTTTTTTCCTTTTCATATTCATTCTGAACCCCCATAAAAATATTTCACAAATTATCAGGGATATATAAATCCAAAGCTGTAAATGACGAAGTTGTATCTATGATTGTTAAGAATCTGACAATATGCATCATTGCCCAATAGTGGATAGAAATTTTTTAGAGAACTACTTAAGAGTTAAGTAAGGAGTTTTTAAAGTATTTTCTTTAACCTTGACAAGGATGTTACTGTACTGAAATTTAATATATTGTGGTACTTTAGCACAGATTGCTAGAGTTTGCTGCAATATAGAATTCCTATTCTTCAGAATACTTGAACTTATTTTTAATGATCTGTGTCCTCAAATTGGGACAAAAGGGCAAATTAAATGAAAAAAAAAAAAGAAAAGAAGAAAAAAAAAACACATAAAAAGAATTTCCGTTCTGAAAACGTTGTTTAATTTTTTTAGCTTGAATTTGTCTGCCAGCTCCCCAACCTTCAGATACTTGAAAAGGCAGGCAACCTGGAGAGATGAATGTTTGAGGTGCCAGGAAACTCCTGAGTGAGTTCCTGCACTGTTTCGTTCCCAAAGGGCTGGAAAGCTGGTCAGTGAGGTAAGTGCCTGTGGGGAGATATTTCCATGATGGCCAAGAAAAAATAGCAGAAGGCCAATCAATCAGATAACCTGCTTTCAATCAAGATTCAGAAATATACATGCATCCCTGTAGGACTCTTTAATTCTATCATACTATTATTATGCTACAGTGGGAAATGTTCACTGAATATTGGGGTTTGATCTTTGAAAGCTGGAGACCTTTATGATTTCTGAAACAAGAGGGACAGGTTCCATCCTTTTTGCACTGTGAAAGCTTTGAAGTTCTTTACCAGCCATGTAGACATGAAAATACTTACAATTCACATAGTACTGTCTAGTCCTTAAGTCATTACCAAAGTTAACATCCAAACCTAAGCTGAAGACACATTACTCACATTTTACATGTGGAAGGAACTAGATAGAGCAATAGAATCTGGTAATGCCTCAGTTGCAGCATTTATTGTCCTTTCAGATGAAATAGTTATAAATATACCATGAGTGGACAAGTGAATGCTGAAATCTCTTGGCTATACTTGAGCATCTGCTGAGCTCCAGAATGACTAAGTATGACTCATTGCCCAAGAAAAACCCACCCACCATCCACTACAGAAAGATTGTCTCCAGGAAAAACAGCAACTAAGCAAAAAGAAAATTAAATGCTTTGGATACTGCTTATGTCCTAAAATAATGCAGTACCCAATATTTTGCCTTCAGTGAAGCAAGTCAGGAGCTGGATGAGCCAATGAGCAATGTTTCATTCAAATTGGCTTTGATTCTCCAGGTTGCTCATGAGGCCAAACATGCTCACTTGCCCAAGTTTTCAGGAGCACTGAATGATGGCAGAGGCATTCTTATGGTGGACACATTCATTGGCTCCTTTTCAGTGTGGAAAGAGCTGTGTGCAGCTCTGATTATGAAATGCTGCTATCAATCTGTAAAGGCATTGGGACCTGGAGTCACAGCAATGAGTAGCAAGGACAAAAAATAGCTTCAGGACATTTGCAGAACAGTATGGCAGTCTCTACAGCTTGCTCATCTTTTGAGAAAATGTAGAAGAGAAAGATACTGGAAGTACACATTGGAAGTAATGTAGTGCTGAAGCCAATGGCTTAGATCTTTAAAATTAGACTCAGTTATGAATTTCCAAGCATCAGGGCCTGGTTCCACCCTGTCTAAATTTACACTTTTTTAAATAGTGCCCAAATAAATATCATAATTTCTTATAGGTTACCCCTAAACTCAGTGGGAAAAGTGGAAACATTTCAGCTGCCTTCTGGATATTACCAGCTGGCTTCTCTGACTGAAGCATAAGCATAGGATCATCCTAATTTAGGATGCTAATTGAGGTTTCTCATACAAGAATGTAATACTGGGTAGATTAATCCAGGTTTTTTGTTGCCCCTATGGATTTCATACTTACATGTCATGTAGCTACCTATGCTTCATATACAGCACACTGAAAGAGATAATGACTCAGAAGGGCAGTTCAAAAATATCAAAGGTTATGTGAGGAACTGCCAACAATAATGAAGGTGCATAAAGCCACACTAGAGGAGATGGTGATAGTGCCACCACAACAGAAAGACAAGAGACCATATCTGTGTTCCCAGTTTGAGAAGACTCCAGCCCATGTCTTCTGCTTCATGGAAGAATGTCCCATTCATCAAGGTGCAGAAAGGGTAGGGGGGCTGGGGAAAGGAGGATTTGTCCAGATTTTCATGGCTTGGAGTCAACAGAAAACCAGGCCAGGAATAGCTTGATGCCAGAGGAGCAAAAACAAACCAGGGACTCTGTAGCTTAGTGACTGCACTGCAGCTCCATCAGAGGTCATTTGCAGAAGTGGATCAAAACTGATGAGTGGGAAAGGGTTTCTGCTTCCTCCAACTGTCCTCCAGAACTTTGCATAAATTTATTAATTAAACCAGAGTCCAAGAAAAGACTCTGCAATGCAGAATTATGCTAATAGCATAGGGACACAGGGACCTCCTCATACTTTTGGTATTCAGCAACCATTTTTCAGTGCTCTCAAACCACAGGGTGCTGAGTTATAAGGAACTGAAGACTGGCAGCACTTGCCAACACTATGCCTTAAGTTTGATTTACGTTTCCTTCACTTCAGAAATAAAGGGAATTTAACAGTGATAAATGATGACAATGTATCAAGGTCTGATTTTTTCTAGAATTCTCTTTGTTCTGTAAAATATTGTGAGAAAAACTGCAATTATACAGGTTTTAAACCTTGCCTGCAGTAAATAGCCTTTTTGATTATTAATGAAAACACATGCACAAAGTAAAATTTCAGGCAGAATTTACAATTGGACTAAAATGAAAGAAAATAATTCTTTTGTTACAAACAATAAACAAGCTGACCATCTTCCATGGCTTATAATAAATAAATCAAATAAGCAAATGTAATAGATGACTGATTTAAAAAATATTAATTAGGAATAAGTAGTAAAAACAGGTAAATAAGTTTATATTATACAAAGTGATATAATAGTACTAGCAAAATGAACAATGGGAAAGAGTTTACTGCAAAAAACAGGTTCATATGCTAAGCAAGCATCATGACATAGAATCAGGACAGCAATGGCACATTGCACATAGCAGCAAACTGGCTTGTGGTAGTGTCACAGGTTAGGGCAGCTATATGAGCTACACCAGCTCATTTAGTCTCTGCTTTTCCTACAGCTGCAGAGCCTGGGATTCCAAGTGTCTATTTGGTGAAACTAACAAAATATCATGGAGCAGCTGCAGAAAGCTCTGGGACTACATTTCCTTTCAGAAGAGCTGGAATTACTTTTTTGTGAAATTTCATACATTTTTATTTCTGTCTGATTTGGACTGGACAGGTAGTCCTGCTTTCTGGCCAGCTATAGCCCGTAATAGCACTTTGAAAAACATCAATAGTTTCTTTGCTGTTTACAGGCAACATAGAGTTTTGAAGGATATGAAAGATAATGTAGGTTAAACAGATTATTCCCATGCCATTTATTGAATAATATCCTGTAATAAGATTTCATTTATTATAGAGACACTATGCAGTTTTATTCATTTATTTTATTTATACAGTTTTGTTAATCCTTGGCTACTGTGGATGAATATGAAAGGTAGGTTGGGCATCTGTATGTTAATCTTGACATGATAACATGTGACTACACTGAGTGAAGTCAAGGGAAAAATGCTGTTGATATTAAACAAAAGAGAAATTCCTCTAGCAACATCTGGGATAAAGTGCAGATTGCATAACTTAGAGCTGCCCATGGTCACATTCAATTTTCATTCTGTCTGCTAAAAACACTTGATCACCCTGTAGTGAAGTTTGTGAATCCTGCTGGGCTCTGTAGAGTTGCTATAGAAATATTTAGATGTTTGTCAGCATGCTTCACAGAGCCCAGGATCTAAATCTGACAGAGACCCCCCCACTGTGATTACCATTTTCTGCAACTCATTGTAATACAGACAACCAGATATTTTTTGTTACTTCAAGTTCCTTTAATAATGCTGATGTAGCTTCATGTGGTATATCCCTGCAGATATTGATAGCTGCACTGAAACTTGGCTTTCTAGAGCACACTCATTTATATTTTGCAATATTAAGAGGTACTGGGTTTGGCCCAATAAGTTGTCTTTTTGCAGGGAAAATCCCATGTTATTGTATTTTTTTCCATTTTTGAACCATTTTATGAAAGTACACAGTTTCTGAAAATAGTACTCTACCATGAAATTAGCAGAAAGGGAAAAGTATCGTGGAGGGAAAAATAAATATTTCTTATGCTGAAAATGTATGAAGTTTTGAATAAAGATATTTAGCTTTGGGAAAAATAAAAAAAACAAACCTGAAAATAAATCTGAGACAACTATTTTGTAGTGTAAAATCAGGCACTTTATTTGTGCTATTAAAATAATTTTTCCATGGTCCTTGGTTGAAGAGCTAGTTTGTTCCTTTCTAGGGAACAGCAAGCAATGGGGTAGAAAGGAAGGATGGAGAGGGACAAAATTCAGTGATGCAAAGCAGGCTGTGGATAATGCTTTATACTTTGGTGGGTTGTTAACTTGACAGTTTATGGCATGACAGCAAAACTGAATCCCTCAGTGGACACTGCAGAGAAATTGCTCTTTTTATATATCTTAGCAAAACACTTTGAAAAAAACCCTGAGGTACTCCAAAGGCCACTGAAATTAATCATGAGAACTGTATGAACAGTCTGTCTGCTCCAATCAATCTGCCCCAGGCCCACTCTTAAAGCTTTTAGCCTCACTACATCAGAATAAAACAGATATATCCCACTCCTGCCTGGGAGCTGAGGACAGCATGAAGGCAGGTCCTCACATGGTTATTCTTTCCCTCACATCAGTGAAGAGGAGATGGAGAGCCTTTGAGATGACTAAAGGTGCAAAGAAGCATCAGTTTTAGACATCAAGGAAGGACAGAAGTCCCAGGAAGGTTACTGGGTGGTTTTACTTGTGGGTGGTTTTACTTACTCTAACATGAAATCGGGATAGTCAAGGCTGGAGGTGCTTCTGCAAAGCCGGTTTGTATTAAAAGGACAAAAAACCCTAGCAATTGTAGTCAGTGATGTAACATTTTCATAGCTGACTCAGTTGTCTCCACGTTTATCATAAAACACGCCAAAATTCACTTTTTTGTGAAAAACTCAAACCTGTTGAACTCTAGTTACGTATTCTAACCTTGTGGCTAGGAAAAGTCCAGTAATGAACAGGTTAGGGGTAAGCTAACAAGAACAAGAGTTTTCTTAATAATCTGTTGCCTCAGTGCTCAATTTCTTCAGCAGTTATTCATAGTCAAGGAGCCAGCTTTGCACAGTATCTAATCAGCAATACACAGATGAAGTCTTCTGCATTACATGGAAGCCAGTTTCTCACTCATCTTAAATGTACAGGACTCTTAGGTACTCTTCTGGTGGCTATAAAAGGAGGACTAGGAGCAGGGATGATAAATCACATTACTCTTTTTAGATGGAAGGTGGAAGATTAGAGTCAAGCTTGCTGAGAGGAGAGATCTGCTAACCCACATGCTGTCTCAGGGGCTCTGGAGCACCTGAAATGGCCCTCAGTGCCTTCATGTGGAACCAGCCTCCTCTCCAGACAGTTGGTACATTTGTAAACAGCAACATTTAGACACCTCTATTAAGACTAAAATCCCTACTTCAACATAGGGGCTTAATGCCATTGTAAATATTAGACAGCATTTCTCCAGGCCTTCAGCAGCCTCCCAGTAGTATTCAGGCCCTCCATGCATCCAGCCTCGGGAAGGCGAATATGTTACAACATTTGAATTAAGCCTCTTGCAGCCAGTTGGCTGAAATACTTGCTGACGCCATTAGCTGTAGTGACTATTGACTGATCACTTGTGAATGCTGACGTCTTTTTGTAGTTGTCTAAACACACAGCTGTAATGCCACGTGAAATGCCCTAGGATGTGAGACCTCTCTGGATGGGACTGGCGTATATGACACAAGACTTGTGGGAAATCAGCTGGAAGCCTGGTGAGCTACCTGATGCGGAGCAAGCGACACACCGCAACTGTACATGGGCTACTGAATCATGCTTTCAGGTGGCTTCATGGGGAGCTAAACCCTGTGACACTTGGCAAGGAAGAAAACAATGACATTATTATTCATATATCTTTTGGTATCCTTTCATGGTTATTGGAAAATTAGACTTTGATCAGCAGTCTCTGAAAGCATCCTCATTTCAGATGCATTGTTTGGTACAAAAGATTGGTATCTCTGAGTAGCAAATAAATTTTGTAAGGAACTATGTGATCTTTTATTTGAAGTTTTTAGTCCACATTGATATTAACATGAAGGGATTCCGTATAAAAATATATTTCAAAGTTTCTGGTGTGGTTTATTCAGAATGGCAAAATTAACGAGATCAGCAATACGTACTGCAGTATGGAAAATTTTTCATTGAAATGAAGATTAATAAATTTTCTTTTCAAGTAGAAAGTCTTTGACTTACTCCTTTTCTATATGTCAAACTCACCAGAAAACAGAAAAGCCTTTGGTCAAAAACTCTGGGTCAAATCCAATTCAGAGTGTTATATAAAAAGGTAACAGCCGCTAATTCCCTTTTCCTTCTGTAGTTCACCTACAATTCGCCTAGAGGCCTGATCTCAAATTGTTTGGTTCTTTGCTTTTTGAATCTGTGTGTAGATGAATCTGTTATGATAGTTTTTTTATTTTGAACTAGCATGCATTGTTGAGATACATTGAGTTGTTTTCCTGTTAAATATTTTAGGGGTTTTATTTAGTGTTCTCAGAGCCCTCCAGGCACTTGAACAAATTGATGAAAAGTAAATTATTAACGTACATTCAGTCAGGCATATCTAATCAGCCCAATTTAAAGTCATTATGTCTTATATAAACAAGTACTGTATGTATTTAAATATTAACCTTAACAGTTAATGGAGTGACTGGGATGCAGAATACCCAGTCTGTTTTAAAGGGTATCTGAAACAGTGTATACAACTCCAGCAGCTATCAGATCAAGGTCACTAGAAAGGGAACAATGAATAGGTGAAGAACAGATTTATTTATGGCGAATTGGGTTGTGGTGGCTCAAAACGTCATAATGATCTGCTGTGATGATGGGGTTTAAAAGCTAATTCCTCTCAGGGCATTTCATTTCTAATTTGAACCTTATCAACCACTTTTTCCAAAATGTGCTTAATGACTGGGTGAGAAGCTAGAAAGCATGTAGGACTTCTTCATCATTTATTAAAGTTTACTTGTGACTAACGACGGGTTAAATAAATTGAAAGAAATAAACTGTGTGATAGGATTAAGAACAGATGCCTGTATTTTAAAATTTGGTGAAAATTTCTCATTGATATATTCTAGGAAAGCGTATCAGTGCCGACATTTTATCCTTAGAAAGATATTGCAAGGAAACTTGAACACAGATGTAAAACTGCTAATACTTTCTCTGAGGTCTTCTTAAAAAAATTCTTTTTCAGAAGAAGAGGTATAAACATGTAGTAGAAAGACTTTTATGCCAATAAGATCTTCCAAGGAAGGAAACCAAAGTTAGTAGAAGCTATAACAAGTCAATTCTGGAATCCCCTTCTATTTCTCTCTGTGAAATTCACTACTTCAAAAATATTTTTGAAAATGTTGATTAAATTTTAATTTTCATGTATCAGCTTTAAAACTGAAACAGAAATAACAAATATGTTTGTTTTATGGTTTGGGAGAATCCCTCTTGAAACCTTCTTTTCCCAATTCCATTTTGGTCTCTTTTTTCTTACCTTTATTTTTCTCCTAAACAAGGGATAGAAAAGTGTGGGGAAAAAAAACCCAAAAGGAAATTCATAGCAAACTTTGAAATATTTTTTACAATTTTCAAACTGACATAAAGTTGAAAATTATTGAAGTGGAATACCTAATTTATAAAATTATTTCTTCAGTAAAGTACAGTTTTCAGTCAAACCATGCTTTTTCTTTTTTTTACAATCATTTATCTCTCTTGAAAAACCTAAGAGCTTACCATTATTTAGATATTCCTAACGCAAAATCTAACACAGAAACAGAATGAGAAATCATTATTAAAAATAAATGTATATACTGGTCTCAAAATCTCAAAATGAAGCTTTAAAAACCTCTTTTCAAAGAGTCTAGAAACCTGAGAAATATAGGTGTTAATGGAATATTGCTAATGTCTCTACAACTGTAAGTTTTACACATGGTGTAAATCAAGATATCAAAAAGATTTTATGCTAAAGTATAACATAGTAAAAAGGGATGTGAACCTTCAGATTTATGAGAGATTGCTAACTTGAAGGAACTGAAAGGCTGGGAAAACATCAACAGTTATCCTTTGCCTTCCAAGTGCTACTAAAAAGACAGAGCAAATGACATGGCTAAATAAATCCAGTACACATCATAAGGAAGACCTCTACCACTTAGGATATTATTATATTTTGCATTAGATGGCTTTGCTCAGTCAATAAGGAAAAAGCTTTTCAAGCTGAAATGTGGCAGTGGCTAATCAAAATATTGGCAAGCTCTCAGACTGAAGTATCAGCTTTGTATGCAAATTGTAGGATATCACAATTATTGAAAGACATTTTTCAAAGATTCTAATGAAAAGAATATTCTTATATGTCTGCTCTTCTCATTAATGGGACATGACATACATTTCTTCAACTGTCTTCAGGATTTACCTGGGACTGTGAGGTTAAACCTGCAGGTTCTAACTCTAATACTTTCTCTTCCCTGTATTTTCATATGTAGGTTCCTGTTTTTAGCATTTAAGTACTCAATTTATATTGTAATTGTTGATTGAAAACAAAAATATTAGTAACTAGTATCCCAGTTTAAGAAAACTTTCTGTAATTTTTTAAGGCTGCATCAGCAAATCATATTCAGGTGTTTGGAGTTCTAAATTCCTTTCCATGCTCATCTTTGTGTCATTTTCCTGTAAAAAAAGAATAAAACTTTTGGTGCTTTTGACACAATACCTGTTAACTTAGTTGATGTACTACAACATACAAAAGCAGGAGTATTTTAGACACCTTATACCATAGAAGAAGAAAAGTTAGCTTTTGATTTCATGTTATGAAAAAGAAGATACACATCCTAGAGATTTTAGACTGGTTGGGAAGGGCTTCTCTCACCTAACAACTTTAAGAATTATTTTTCCAGGATAATAAGGCCTTTCACATGGAATGCTGAGTAATGAATGTAGCTCTGGAGAGAGATTCATGCCATTTGCCTTAGCTACCTATTTAATCTCCCTCTAGAAATGTCCATCCTCCTATAGAAAGTTCCTAAATTATGTGGCTTAGACTTGGTTAGCTGAAACGATTTTATTTACTGCTTTTCATTTTTTAGAGTGTTTTGTTGTTTGGGGGGTTTTTTAAGTAAGAACTGAGTAAATATGTTTATGAAATATAAAGATGACAGCATTTTTTCCTTTGCAAAATAAATTAGTGGCATTACTAAGATTTAGCCTGATTTGGGAAATAAATTGTTGTAGTGACTGGCAGTTTATGGAATTGAAAGGGATTTCTAAACACCACCTGTTTGTATCTTTTTGGTGGGTGCTTTGCTGAATTCTAAATTTACGTGTGACCACATTTTAAATTCATGCTTCAGTGATGATAAAAATCATATTGTGATATTTATAGGAGATCAGTTGGCTGTGAAAAGGTTCATGAATTTTTCCTTGGCCAAGCAGAGTTAACAAACTCTGTTCTGCCACACCTCCAAGATATTTGAGACTTGACAGGAGATACTTGGAAGGAGAAATATGAATCGTTTCTTAAGCAAGACCAGGTAACAGGAAAGGATAAATGGAGACAGTCTTTGGAGATGTCTTTGAAGTCTTATAACAGTAAAATTTCCTTATTATCTAGAAAATTCAACTTGAGCAAGTAAACAGCTACTCTGAAAGCTTTCAAAGATGAGCATATCTCTCTACCAACAGTAAAAAGACTTTAAACAATTCTTTCAGGAGGACTGTTTTACTTGGCACCAAAAGCTTACACAAATATTAGAGAACTATGGAGGGTACTGGGTCCCACCTGTAATTTCTTGCAAACTCACAAGTGTTACAAACTACTGTTGTGGTTTAGCCCCAGTCAGCAACTAAGCCCCACACAGCCGCTCGCTCACTCCCCCCACCCCTGTGGGACGGAGGAGAGAATCGGAGGAGCAAAAGCAAGAAAATTCGTGGGTTGAGATAAGAACAGTTTAATAATTAAAATAAAATAGTAAGAATAGTAATGGTAATGATAATGATAATGATAATATAATAAAAAGAAATAACGAGAGAGAGAAAACAAAACCCAGGGAAAAGAGGGAAAAGAGGGAAAAAACTACAAGTGCTGCAACTGCTCACCACCCGCTGACCGACACCGCCAGTCCCCGAGCTGCGATCGCTGCCCCCCCCAGCCAACTCCCCCCAGTTAATATACTGGGCATGACGTCACATGATATGGAATACCCTTTGGCCAGTTCAGATCAACTCTCTTGGTTGTATCCTGTCCCCTCCCGGCTTCTTGTGCACCCAGCAGAGCATGGGAAGCTGGAAAAGTCCTTGACTAGTGTAAGCACTACCTAGCAACAAGTAAAAACATCAGTGTGCTATCACATTATTTTCATACTAAGTCTAAAACACAGCACTATACTAGCTACAGTGAAGAAAATTAACTATCCCAGCTAAAACCATGACAACTACCCAGAAATCACAGATCAGAAGCAGAAAAAGTGCTAGGTCTGTTTGTTCTTCAAATGAGGTACCTGAGAGACACACATGACATAAGGCTTGACACTAAACATTTCAGAGTGATTAAGTAATTTCTGCTAGACCAAGAAGGCAGTGTGACAGTGAAATAATAATAAGTGCTGCAGTTTCTCTCCTCATGATTCTGGCTCTTGTTTCTTAACAAAACATGAGAGAGAATTAAACAGTAGCTTGGCAAAACTGAGTTTCTAATTGCCTTGAGAGATTATGCATCAATCTTTTACCAAAAGAATTATTATAATCTCAGTCAGTTCTTTCCGGTTCCTTGGACAGGGCATTCAAAGTCTTAAAACAAGTCAGTCTGACAAGCACTGAAAAATTAAACACCGCACAAAAATAAGCAATGTTGCTGGGGGGAAAAATGTAATTTCATAATTTCAAATTTAAAGCTATATGTCATTCCCTTGGAAGAAGACAGGTCTGTGGGTCTGCCGTGGTTTAATCCCAACCAACAACTAAGCCCCACACAACTCCTCACTCACTCCCCACTGGTGGGATGGGGGAGAGAATCAGAAGAGTAAAAGTGAGAAAACTCATGGGTTGAGATAAAGACAGTTTAATAGGTAAAGCACAAGGTGCACACACAAGCAAAGCAAAACAAGGAATTCATTCACTCCTTCCCATGGGCAGGCAGGTGTTCAGCCATCTCCAGGAAAGCAGGGCTCCATCACACGTAATGGTTACTTGGAAAGACAAACACCATCACTCCAAACGTCCCCTCCTTCTTTATTGTTCCCCCAGCTTTATTCATGTGGTGTGGGGCATCCCTTGGGTCAGTTGGGGTCAGCTGTCCCACCTGTGTCCCCTCCCAGCTTCTTGTGCAGCCCCAGCCCACACGCTGGTGGGGTGGGGTGAGTAGCAGAAAAAGCCTTGACTCTGTGTAAGCCCTGCTCAGCAGTAACTAAAACACCCCTGTGTTATCAACACTGTTTTCAGCACAAATCCAAAGCATGGCCCCATACGAGCTATTCTGAAGAAAATTAACTCTATCCCAGTGAAAACCAACACAGGGTCCTTAATGGGTGAAACAAACAACCAAAAAAGCTGATATTACAAGTCCTGTGGAAGGCTAAAGGTCAGTTTAGATTAACCCCAAAAGATTTATTTTTTAGGCAGAGTCCCAAGAAAATATCATCCATGTAAATCTTACTTTAAAAAAGCACTCCTTGTCATATTTTCTCTCCCAGAATAAACAATTAAACTTACCCTTGTAACCCAGCTACTGGGAGCCTGACTGATGAAAATATTTGAGCACATCTGACAGGAGAGGTAAGAAAGGTTGTTTACCTGAAGGTTGTATTGAGTTTTCATTCACGCTGCATTGTTGAAAGAAGTGTTTGGAGGTTTCTGCCTTGGAAGATCAGAAAGCTGACAGTGAAAGTGGAGGCGGTGAATTCATCACCATATATTCATGAGGTTGTTTGCTCTTGTATTCTTCCTGCAGTTCTTGAGGTGCACAGATGAAACACTGATATGATTCTCTGCTCATCCATACGTTTTTGCAGTGCCAGCCCTAGAGGAATATGCAAAAACCCTTTCACAGCCCTTGTACATATTAGGTTACAGTAACACTATTTTTCCTCTGAGTCCTTATTTTATACCACTGACAAAAGGTTTGGGAATGGAAAAGAAAGAGAGGAGAAGAACTAGGGTGGTGGTGGGAAATATATTCCCTTCCATATACACTATAAATATGCATAAAACTGGGAAGAATTAGGTCTTTCTGTAGTATTTCTTCCATCTTATAAGAAGAAAAGACAACCTAGTGTTTGGGCTGTGAAAGGATTACATGTACTTTCTATACATTTAACTTGAGATTTATTAACATTTTTAGACCCAAAAGACTTCTAGTTGAATAAAATATACTAACATTTGGGCTCAGTGCAAATTATTTGGAAAGTGCTTACTTGTCCAATAGCCTTAGCTGAGATACAGACTAGCAGATCACAATTCATGCTATTAAAATAGGCTGGATGAACTCTATACATTTCCTGAGGGGGCAGATTGATTGTTTCTAATGAGCCAAAGGATAGACCCTAAAGGAGACTTGGAGGCATACTGTGTTCTCCTATTTGTTATAGGGACTGAGGGTACACAAAGCCTCCTAAACAGAAGATGAGGTGCTATGCAGAAACGATGTGGGACCTTATGCTGTGCCAGCTAGTACTAATGTGGTAGTTTGTTTTGCCCAGAAATTTTGTAGCTCACTTTCCCAGGGCACCTGATCTGAATTTTAAAAACTAATTTTAGGGGGTCAGTTCCACTGGGTCTCCAACAAGCTCCCAGTGCAAGACAGCAGATCACAGACAACTCATTCAGAGGCCTTCCTGGCAGGAAAGGGAGATTGTTGCCAAACAGTAAAACTAATAAATACCAAATAGTGAACACTCGGAGAACAGGAGCCTCTCTATACAAGATTGTGAACTAATGTCAGCAGCCTTTCCCTTCTCCTGCACACCTGGTATTTCCCCTAGTAAAACTGTCTTATGTTGCTGCAGACAAAATTTTCTGAATAAAGGAGAAAAAAGTGTTAGCAATTTACCTGAAAGATATCTTTCCTTATTCTTTTTTTCCTTTTTGTTTTCTCTTATATTTTCAGACAACTATTCCCTAACCGTATTCCCTTCTCCAAATACTGGAATACCAATACTTATAGCAGGACTTGTGTAGTGTTAGTTGAAGCAAAAAATAATCATTCAACCAGTCCTTGCTGGTTCTAATACAGGGGGATTTGCATCATCCACCTGCGAAGACGGTTATAACTTCCAAACCCATGAGCTGAGATAAATTTCTCCCTATTTTTTGTATTATAGTCACAAAACTTCCCAAAATTGGTATACCCAATTAATAGTTCTCTTTTAATTAAAAAGGGCTGCATAAAATGTTCTTTACTTACTTTAGAAGCTTTGTGCCATGATAACTTGCATTTGAGTATGAGGAAGCAATCAAAAATTAATCTCTAGCAGCAATAAATTAGAGGAGGCAAATTAAACGAAAACAAGTTGATTTTTAAGTGAAAAAACTACCAAAAATGCAAATTTTTAGGCAGAATAAGAAAAATTAGTAATTGGCAAACAATACAAAAATAATTCTCATTTTAAGATAATATATTTTGTAAAATGTTTGAGAACTCTAGCAATTATTTTTTTCTGTATTAACATGGCAACATATGCTACAGGATGTAATGCAAGGATAATGCCTAGGTAATCTATAATCAGTGCCAGAATTTGGTATAAATGTGAATGCTAGAGCATTGCCTCCCTTGCAGTTATTATTATGACAAGATTTCAGTACAAAAGTTCTATATATAATTGGAAAAATATATACTAATTCTATTTCCTAGATGTAATTCTTTTCAAGGATTTTTATCTTACCTGAATACCTTGCAAGACAGTCATTGGTTTCCTGATGAGGCACAGAGTTTAACATTTAAAACAAATGTTCATACTTTCAGATTTAGTTTATAAACACTATAAAAAATACTGTCTTAGAATCCAAGAGACAAATGAACACCTTATAAAACCTAATTCATAGTAAAAAATGTAATATACATCTGTATGTTGAAGAAAAAGAGGAAGCTGATTCTCTTTTATTATTCTTTAACATCCTTGTTGGCCCCCTGGCTGATCTAGGAGATGTGGTAAGCTTTAAGATACATTTTCAGGCTGTCCTTAAAGCCTTTTATACTTCTTTTGCCACAGTCTTTAATAATACTGATAGACTGTGGGCTGTTTGGTCCTCTGAGTTGGAAGCCATGACTACAGGAACAGTGATTTTTCATCTGTGGCCACTGAAATTGTAAGGGACAGGTTGTATCAGCTAAAGTTCTTAAGTCCATGGGGCCTGATGGGATTCATCTCAGAGTACTGAAGTAGCTACCAGAAGTTACAGCAGAACCCCTCTCAATCACCTACCAAAGGTCTTGGGAGTCTGGGGACGTTACAGCTGCATTCTGGGTGCATTAAATACAATATCACCAGTGGATCAAAAGAGGTGATGATCTGTCTGTATTTAGTGTTGGTGTGACCTCACCTTGAGTACTGTGTGCAGTTCTGGGCCCCACAATTTAAGAAGATTGTGAAGGTACTTAAATGCATCCAGAGGAGGACAACAAAGCTGGTGAAAGGGCTGGATGGAATGTCCTATGAGTGGTGGCTGAGAACCCTGGGTTTGTCTAGTTTGGAGAAAAGGAGGCTGAGGGGTGACCTCATTGCTCTCTACAGCTTCCTGAGGAGAGGAAGTGGAGAGGGAGGTGCTGATCTCTTCTCCCTGGTATCCAGTGATAGGACATGTGAGAATGGTTCAAATCTGTGCCAGGGGAGGTTCAGACTGGACATGAGGAAGCATTTCTTTACCGAGAGGGTGGTCAAACACTGAACAGGCTTCCTAGAGAGGTGGTTGATGCCCCAAGCCTGTCAGTGTTTAAGAGGTATTTGGACAATGCTTTAACTTTTGGTCAGGCAGTTGGACTAGGTGACTGTTGTAGGTCCTTTCCATCCAAAATATTGTACTCTATTCTACTCTATTTTAGTCTATTCACTCACATTTGTCAATTAGTCTTTGCCAGAAGCAAGCTGATTGTAAAAATTCTTTCTGGGAACATGGACACTCTAATTATACATTTTTGCCAGAAAAGGAGGCTCTTCTTCAGTGTTTGGGGCAGAGATATGCCATTAAACTTCCAGTTCTGATGCATGCTGAATTACAGAAGCTGTAGGATATGTAATTTTAGGGGAAGATTAAGATTGCATGTCTGGCTTTTCTCAGAAAAAGACCATATTATGCCATCACAGAAACTATATTTATCAATACATAAATACCATGCATGCAGTAAAAATGATCTGGCTCTTGGTAATACCAAAAAGTACAAAACTGTAGAGAGCGCCGGGTAGATATCAACAGTATCTCTTCAGTTTGTCTCATGCTCCAAACAGAATGCATAATATCCTATGTTAAGACCTTAGTTCTCTACAGCAGGTTTTAGATCCAGCCAAAAAAGCCCCAGTATCTGCCATCAGGCAAAGCTTGACGGGTTCTCCTGGAATCAATGGCAAAATACTTTGGGTTTAGAATCAGCTGCCTGAGGTAATGTGATTTCTGTTGCTACTAATGTATAGAGTATTTATATATATACATCAAGCCATAAGGTGTATATGGTTTCTTTAGTTTTTAAGTCAACAATACCAAGTCATAGGCAGTTCTTAGGCAAGAAAAATAGCATGAAAAGTTAATTATTCATGCATGCTAATAAGTTTATAAATTGGTGGAAAACAGTATTTTCTTTATGCAGTACTGGAAAATATTTTTTTTTTTCCAGAAACATTTTATCTGTAGAAACTCCAAGACCCAAGAAGCAGAACTTCAAAGATAATTAGGTACTTAACCAACCAGACAACTGCCTGGAGAGGCAGAAGCTCTTAAGATCTTCCCTTCACTGAAAGCGTCTAAAAGTTAACATCTAGTTTAAGCAAGCCACGATAGATCTTTCCATTGCCAACAGAGGTAATGAGGCACCCCTGGAGCTGTTCGTCTTACCTATCAGACAGATCTTTCTTAATATGGGAGGAGTCTTCGTGTGGAGACTTTTATTTATTTTTTTCCCTTTATTGACTATAAAGGAAACTTTAGCAGATAGATTAGTTGACTCAAACCTTGAACCAGCCTAATTAATGCCAGGTGTCACCAAATTATATGTTTTGTCCAATTCCTAGATGTCTTGGAAAAAAATAAAATCCTCCACTTTCATGTCAGTATGCAAGCAGTGTGTAGAAACTATTAACTACAAAGACAAATTTTCTCAGAGACAGAGGCAGGCATTGCCAACAAAAACCAGGAATTAAATGAAGAGTAAAATGATACAAATTTGCTAAATATACAACTAGTAAAGTCTGAAATGTAACATTCTCTTTTGACTTCCACTCACAGTGTTTTGCTTTTTGCCAGTGCCCCAATGAATATACAATCTGTATTCAGCACCCTGTCTGAACCAGGAACAACAAAGCCGTTATCATGATTCTGGCAAGACAGCTGTAAAGGATGTATCCAGTTCTGGCAAAACCTATGCATAGCTGGAAGATTAAGTCCACAGTTTCACATTACCCCAGGTAATTGATTAATTACCTTGTGTTTCATCAGTATTTTGGAAAAATAATCAGTTATTTCTTGTTCTCCTGGTTTTCCTCCATGTGATCTCAGATTTTATTAAGAGGGACCCACTTAATCAAAAACTAATCTCTCAAAGCAGTAGATAAGAACAAGCAAATAGGAAGCATTTCAAATATATTCAAGAAATGAGAATTTTGCTGAAATGAAATTTGTCCTGAACAGCAAGAGATCTCTTAATGAAATAATATTTTTCCCATATTTAAAAATAATCTATGCATAAATTGTTCTGTATTACATTCAGGAAAATAATGCATCTTGTTGCATCTTTAATAAGATTCCTGCTAACATTCATAATATCATATTATTGTGAGAAGCATAGAAATGTAATTCAGCTTATGGAACATTCAAGAAGCATCAATATTAGATTGAACAAATCAGTAAGTATATTATAAAGAGATCTGACCTCTAATTAGTGAAAATTAATATAATGTTTAGAGTTATTTGAAAGCACATATCTTTTCAAATGTTTGGTATAGTTAGCGATCTTTTTACTGATAGTACTGATGGTTTAAGAATATATTTATTTCTGTGTAATTACAGATAGTTGTGGGTTAACCCCCGTGGGCAGCTGAGACACTTGCTCACTTCCTCTCACCAGCCAATGACATGGGAAGAGAAAAGGAAGAACAAAAGCAAGAAAATTTGGCAGTCAAGATGAAAAGAAAAAGCAATTGTTTACTAAGTGAAGGATAAGTGGAATAAGAAAGAAGATAACAAAACAAAACAAGTGATGCAAAGGCAGTCACTCACCATCTCCCATGGGTAGACCAATACACAGCCAGTTCCTGAGCAAAAGATGGCTAACCCTCCTAAAACACCCTCTTTTCCCTTTTATTGCTGATCATGTTATGTGGTGTGGAATATCTCTTTGGTTAGTTCTGGTCATCTGCCTGGTTGTGCCTCCTCCCAAGCTATTACACATCCCCTAGTCTATTCACTGAGAGGTGCAGAGTGAGAAATAAGGAAGGACTTGATGTTGTGCAAACACTGCTGAGCAAAAGCTAGAACATTATTGTGTTACCAGTACTGTTCTGGTCAAAAATCTAAAACACAGCACCATATGAGTTGTTATGAAGAAAATGAGCTTTATCCTAGCCAGGATACAACAGTCAAACTGTCTTAACAGATGAGTCAAAATCTTCATAAATGTGTGTACTCAGGATTTAGGACTACTATATATGATAATGATTTTGAAACAAAAGATAATGCAATACAATACATGAATACCTCCAGAAACTACTTCAATATAAGGTTATCACTATTCGTGATGTTTGACAATATGCAAACTGGTTCCCAAAACATCAATACTGAC
>WEKW01011840.1:0-15993 GCA_013389905.1 Sula dactylatra | reverse complement strand
TCACATATTAAACAGTTGCATATGTAAGTATTTATTCAGAGAAGAAAAACTTAGAAACTAAAACACAATCTGTCTGTAATTGTAACAGATGAACCAGAGCTAGTCCTTGGGAAACAGGTCGTTTTGACCTCTTTGCTTTTCAAAGCAAGAAGTTGTGGAGATTCATTTAGATGCAGAAGAGAAGAATGTCCAGGCTTTAATCTTTTAAAATGCACATACATAGAGATACATGCAGTAATGCATTTATCTTTCCATTTGAAGAATTTTGGTATTGGTATGGAAATGTCTTGTTTCTCATAGAAAGAGAGGATTTGCTACCCATGAAAAAGAACAGATATCTAGACCAGAGCAGGACAACTAAAATATGTCCCTCGTGGAAACTTGTTTCCTTGGCAATATTGCAAATATTTTTCCAAGCAACTACTTTAGAAATCAGTTCCATTGGAAAATAACAATGTGATATGATGACTAATGTACTTAGTGGGGGGAAGAAAGGAATGCCCTGTCTTAGACTGTTTATTAATTTCTATTTCCAGATTGCATAAAGAGAGCATCAAATAAAATTTGTTACTTAGATGAAGTATTTTGTGTTTGAACTGTAGTATTTCTAAACAATATAAAAAGAAGAGTCATAGCAGGTACTTAGAATATTGTAATACTATTGTTATGTCACATTTCTAGGGCTAGCTAGAATAAGAAAAATAGGGTTTGCTTTTTTTTTTTTTTTTTACTTGTCAGGCCATAGGGTGCGATTCAGTCTGCTAAACGATTAACACTGAAAAGAAAATACTGTAAATTTAAGACTTGCATTTCTAAAAAGGAGAAAATGAATCGTTACATAATGAAAATGCTGAATTATAAACACTGTCAGTCATGGTAGATGTAAGCACACAGGCAGAATTGATGTTTCAAGTGTCTTTCTCCTTGTGTGAAACTGCTTTAATCACTTTTAAAATTACATTAATTTTAATATATTTTTAATAAGTTCAGTAAACTTGTAAGTATGATGAAGAGATGGCAATCAAGCTTCTTAATTTTGAGTATTAATATCCACAGTGACATGAAGACTATAAGGATGTAATCAGTTAAAATGTCAGTTTTGGGGGAATTTATTGACTGGTCATAACACTGAAAAATTGATTTATTTTGCTCAATCAAAGTAAAAAATAGCATTTGAATCTCAGAAGCAAGTTACCCTTTTCAACAGCACACTGGAATTACATCCCAAATCTTTGACTTTAATTGGTGAAGAAAACAGCCATCTGGGAAGGCAATAACTCATAAGAAATTATCATATTCTACAGTGATAAATCAATAAACTTGGAATAAGAGGGGGAAATGGAAGTTAAGGGTTGACATATAATGTAAATACATCCCATAATGTTATAAGATTGGATTCTCTAAATGTAGGACTAAAAATTAGCTGCTCTTAATGGGCTGGCTGTTCTCACTGCTTTTATGACAGAAAGATTTTGCTGCCCTTACAGAGATGTGAGGGGAAAATAGAAAATCAAAAATTCCATTCCTTAATGACATTATACAGCTAAAGACTACTGTGATGCTACTGTGTAACTGTTTATTAGGGATGCAGTGTTACCTTTTTGGAGGCATAAGGACATACCTCTTTGTTTATGTGGACCTTTGTGAAACATCACACAACTCCTTTTAAGAATATACCTCTAAGTAATAATACACGTTTGCCTTTAAAGTCTTCAGTGCTCATGTTTGTGGGCTACAACATTTGTTATTCTGGAATTATTTTCCATATAAATATTGACATGAGAATATAGGCCATTAATTATGTAACGAAGGACACCTACCAAACCAAGCCAAGCCCAATTTTTACTTTCCTAGTGGACATACAGTCTAAAGAGTGCTAAAGCACTATAAATATATTTTTATTCTGGATCAATATATTTGCTATGGTACATTCCTCCCTAATTTCATCAGAGAAACAGTGCTGTAGGAGTGCTCTTGTTCAGGCCTAAAAGCTTACGTAATAAAAATTGTTAGTGGATATTTGCAGATGAAGTACATTGGTGTCTAAATACGCTGTATTCCCCCTTCTGCTAGCTGTTACAAGATGTTTCACATGGGATGCAGTGTTCGTTATTTGTGGCAAATTGGGGAGATGTTCTGAAGCACTGAGGTTGCTGAATCTATTTACCAAATGCCAGGTGACTGCAGTTATCATTTTATAGGTGAACAAGAACTATCCAATTGTGCTTTGAGTATATACATCCACAGCAGTCCAAATTACACCAGCAGTAGCGCTGCTATTTATACAGGTGGTAATAGCACTGCAGAAAATACCACCCACCTAGGAATAAGAGGCTATAGTAAAAGTCCTTATTTATCTGCCTACCAAAATACTCTAAGGCTGAATTCACAAAAGGATAGTGTTTATATTATCAGTGGAAAAACTGTACCTATGTTCTTTTTATGCATGGAAAATGGTCTGTGAGCTTTTCTTCAGCTGTGCAAACCAAAATCACTGGAAAAATACTATGTACTTGGTTGTGAGTAAAGCTACTGAATGGGTATAGACTTGAATGCATGACGAACAGGTTTTAGAAGATCAAGGGTAAAACTCACTTATGTTTATAAGGATGCCTGTTTTTACCCTTTCACGAATACATACTCTGGCCTGTAATAGGGTGATAGCACATTTTAGCATACAGCTACAAGTGGATTCCTGCTCTGTCACAGGACACGCTAAAGACCTTGCTAAGAGTAATGGTATCTATCTGGCTCAGTGGAGTCCTCTAAGACCCCAAGCCAGTTAGTGCATGCTACCAAACATCTCTTTGTGCGGTGTTTCCCAAGGGGTGAAGAGGCTGAACAAGCTGTGGTAGTGTAGGGTATAGTAGCTTGAGTCTGCTGCCACACAATCCCAGCTCCATGCTCCTGAGACCCAGAGGAAGCAGAGGTTTCTGCACAGCGCTCGTGGGAGCTCCCAGAGGCAGGGTAAATGTGGGTGGGAGCCCTCAGGGACCTCTCCGCTCTCTACAGGGTAAACATACCCTAAATCAACAAGGCATTCCCGTTGTATTAGAATACTTAAATGCTGTTCAGCTGGCTGAAGATGAGAAGTGCTGTAGCCATGATGATCTGATGATATCACTCCACATCATTGACTTCTAGGGGAGAGAGAGACAAAGGCACCTGATGGAGCTGGAAAAAGTATTCAAGCATACAGGCAAGTAAGCCATATACATTCAGGTATATAGGTCTGTTTTGGTGAATGTTGGGTTTTAAAAAATCTCTCCAGGCTTGGCTAGTAGAACTGATCTTTTAAAAATACTTCATGTCCTCAGAAACTGCTGTATTAGCTATTTGTTGGCATAGTTATATGACTTAATAAGAGTTTCCAGACAGTTCACCTCAGCTCGCCTCAGTTCACCACTGAATGAACTATTCTATACTGGTATTTGCAGTAAGTTAACGTTGTCTCCACCATTTCAGCTCACACAACTCTCTTGTGTAGGTTCTCAAGAGTCTTCAAGAGTGTATTTCATATTAACACCTTTATAATTGCAAAAGCTCAGGGACACCAAGGGAGCTAATCCATCAAAGTATATAGTGAACATTTCTTCTAGTAACTATTATATTTTCTAAGTGGGCTATTATAGATTTTACACCTTCACTGATAAAATTTATTTTCTTGTAAGTGGTTTTGGATTAAGATGGGAATAGGACTTTAAATGGTAAATGTAATACTAAATACATGTGATTTTTTTGCCCTGATGCCCAAGAAGAGCTAAGAATTTTTCTCTGCCATAGGCTTTAGCATTAGTATTTTTCAAACTCTTTAAACATTTGCCAAAAAGATATAGATTCCTGTTCCCTCTCTTTCCATGTGTTTTGAGTTCTGTAGCTTTTGGATGCATTCTGCTGTGGGTTCTAGTGGCTCTAAATAGTTTAATTCTGAAAGTGGGATTAAATGAAATATGCACAGATGGCTAAAGCAGAGGATTAGTCAGGCTATTTGCCATTATAGAACAACTGTGTTTTCTCTTGGCAATTGCAGTCACTGGATCAAAACCTTGCCCAGGGAAAATTAAGGGTTCTAACAGTCCAGCCTGACAAGATTGTCATATACATGTAAGTGTAGTTGATTCATGAATACAAATACAATTCTGGATGCCTAATTTTCTTTCCAATTACTGTCAGCCAGGTATGGACCTTCAGCCCCCACTAACTTGTCACATTTGTCATACCTGGGTGACATACACTGGTGCCTATAGAAACCTTATATAGGAGGAGAAGGTCTGACTGGAATAAAATGTAGATTCATCAAGGGAAGTTGTGGACAGAAGTTTGTGAGAGAGTCATTTGTTGGCACTTTAATTTGGATTAAATTTGAACTTTTAAACTTAATTTGTTTAGGATCAAGTGTTGGTTTAATGTTTAGAATTTAGAAATGGTTAGTTCATCATAAAGTTGATAAAGGATTTTAGCAGAGATGGGATGAGACAGTGATAGTTGGGAGAGTAATCGAACATAGAAAAGGAATGTGTGTGGAAGGACCTTAGGGACAGGATGCTATGCTGTTCCCGGTGCCTTTGCAGGAGCGACATCTGGCAAAGATGCTAACAAGAGTTTGCATGCCAGTCCTACCAAATGTGTGCTGTGTTCCTTGGTGCCTCTGCACCTTGGCAGTATCAGAAGACCTGATTCGCCTGTGGCAGATGTATGCAATCTGAAAAATTGTCAGTGTAAGCACACCAAAGTCTCATTGTGGTACAAATTAGTGGACATCACCTCACTTGGTGAAGATAGTGGTGGAGTTTGTGATGACCTGCATAACATCCCAGCCTTGGCCTAGACCTTAACAAGCCACGATATTCAGGCTATAACTGAGATCATCCAAGTATTTGGCATTGTAAAGGCTTATACTAATCAAGGAGAAACCTTGTCGTATGACAGCTGTCACAGAACCTATCTTCTGAATCATTGCAGTGATTTACAATGGGTTTCCTTGAGTAGGTACAGTTTATGCTAAATAAAATCATAGAATCATAGAAAGGTTTGGGTTGGAAAGGACCTTTAAAGGTCATCTAGTCCAACCCCCCCTGCGATGAGCAGGGACATCTTCAACTAGATCACGTTGCTCAGAGCCACGTCCAGCCTGACCTTGAATGTTTCCAGGGATGGGGCATCTACCACCTCTCTGGGCAACCTGTTCCAGTGTTTCACCACCCTCATCATAAAAAATGTCTTCCTTATATCTAGTCTGAATCTACCCTCCTTGAGTTTAAAACCATTACCCCTTGTCCTATCGCAATAGGCCCTGTTAAAAAGTCTGTCCCCATCTTTCTTATAAGCCCCCGTTATATACTGAAAGGCCGCAATCAGATCTCCCTGGAGCCTTCTCTTCTCCAGGCTGAACAACCCCAACTCTCTCAGCCTGTCCTCATAGGAGAGGTGCTCCAGCCCCCTGATCCTCTTTGTGGCCTTCCTCTGGACCCGCTCCAACAGTTCCACATCTTTCCTGTCTGAGGATTCCAGAGCTGGATGCAGTACTCCAGGTGGGAGTACCCTATGTTCATACCCTGGAATCATACCCTGGTTCCTGTGGCAATGCAAATATCTGAACTAGGCCAGCTTTCAGCCACAGATTTTGACTGTCAGCATAATGTTCCTTGAAGAGTTTCTTGCAAAAACCCTTACGAAATGCCTTTTTTCATAATTACTTAAGTTCTGATTAGATTACATGCTCAGGCCAAAATTGGCATTTGCTTCCCTCACTGACATAGAATCATAGAATGTCCTGAGTTGGAAAGATCATCAAATCCAACTCCTGTCCCTGCACAGGACAACCCCAAATTCACACCATATCTTTGAGGGCATTGTCCAAGTGCTTCTTGAATATCACCTGTCTTGGCTCCATGAGTACCTCCCCAGGGAGCCTGTTCCAGTGCTCTGCCACCCTCTGGGTGAAGAACCTTCTCCTAATATCCAACCTAAACCTCCCCT
This sequence comes from Sula dactylatra, assembly GCA_013389905.1. Lineage (NCBI taxonomy): Eukaryota > Metazoa > Chordata > Aves > Suliformes > Sulidae > Sula > Sula dactylatra. Next base: position 10,014 of record WEKW01011840.1, on the reverse strand, counting down.
GGCACATCTTCCTGCCATTCCCTCGCGTTCTGTCATTGGTCACCAGAGAGAAGAGATCAGCGCCTGTCCCTCCTCCTCCCCTTGTGAGGAAGCTGCAGACTGCAATGAGATCTCCCCTCAGTCTCCTCTTCTCCAGGCTGAACAAACCAAGTGATTTTAGCCGCTTCTCATACAGTTTCTCCTCTAAAACCTTCACCAACTTCATGACCTTCCTCTGGACACTCTCTAGTAGCTTTATATCCTTAATGTCCTGTGGCACCCAAAACTGCACACAGTACTCAAAGTGAGGCCCCACCAGCGCAGAGCAGGACAATTGCCTCCCTCAGCCAGCTGGCAATGCAGTGCTTGATGCACCACAGGACACAGCTGGCGCTCTTGGCTGCCAGGGCACACTGTTGGCTCATGTTCAAGTTGCCGTCAACCAGAACCAGAACCAGAACCAGGTCCCTCCCCGCAGAGCTGCTCTCCAGCCTCTCATTCCCCAGTCTCTGTGTACATCCAGGGTTGCCATGCCCCAGATGTAAAATCCAGCACTTGCTTTTCGTAAACTTCATACAGTTGGTGATTGCCCAGCTCTCCAGTCTGTCCAGATCTCTCTGCAGGGCCTCTCTGCCCTCGAGAGTGTCAACAGCTCCTTCCAATTTTTTGTGCTTTGTATTTTTCCTCCACAATTCTCTTTTGCAGAGAACCATGCTACCTTCAATCTGTTTTATCCCAAATGCTTAAGTCTAATATGCACTGGAAGGATATCATCACAAGGTGCACGAGTGCATGTGTTGCATTAGGAATGGTGGTAGTATTTGCATTATTTCAAGTGTATCTTCTGTACACTGAACAGAAAATAAATTTAATATTTACAACATGTTGCACATTGCATGATAAAGGCAGGGATCACAATATGCCTTTGCCATTGATGGCAAGATCTCAGCAGCTGACATCATTGCTCCTTCACAGACCAAACTTGAAGAATTCAAGAATAACTTGCAAAGGTCAGATTTTATGGTTTATGTTGCTTGGTCCAAATTGTGATGGAGTGAGAAAGTAACGCTATGATGGAAGAGTCAAGAGGGAGAAGTTCAGGTGAAATCAGTGAAAGAGTTCAATCTCCTTTTCCCCAGTTCTCAGGATGTGGTGATTTTCCCTATTGACAGGTCTGTGACAGATTTGTATGCACTAGGTGTTCATGCAGGTACAGACTCTTCTTCTATGAACTGCTAACATAGGAACACATGACACTGGCCTAATAACACTCAGGAACCAAGAACCTTCAGAGCAGTGAAGGTGGGACATTTGAAATCACCATGATCCATGGTAATTCTAATGGTGGGAGTGTCTGTCAGATCAGGCAGCCCTGACTGTGCTCCAATTAGCTGTGCTTGTAATCAATATTACAAGTTTGAAGTCTGGTCATTGAAGTTCACAGCAGGTGGTGGCTTTTCCATTTTAAGGAAAAGACCAAGAAATAGTTTAAAATACTTGTAACTGTGATTAATGGAATTGGGAGGTGACTGAATACCTAATATTCTAGTAGACTGGCAGAGGTGGGGAATTAAAAAGGCACGGACCATACCATGCTGAACCTTTGAGTTACTTAGTATGCTCACATACCCTGTACTGACTACAGTGGAGACACTGCTGAATTCCCCTTTGGACATTTCTAGCCAATTGCCAGGCAGATTCTTGGCTGACTGAGTGTTTTATTTTGGCCTCTGAGAATATGCTTTGCAGTTTTAACCAGGTTGCATGGAGTCCTGTGGATTTCTGCTACAGAGAGATAGAAATGCAGCATAGGTAGTTTTGTATTTAGTTGGAAATATGGTATCTCTTTTGATAGAGATTAAAACACTGACACTTTGTTTTAGCTGCTGCAGTATGCAGGGTGTTAGTGATCTTTTAGGCTCTCAGACTTTTATCCCCACTGGGTGCATCTGGTACTTCCTAAGGTCTACATATACTGGCACAGTGAACTCGGCCAAAAATCTGCACTGTGCTTTCCACGAGGGGCACCTACAGCTCCAAAGCACAGCACAGCCAGAGCAAGTAAGAGGGCTATGGTCTTAGGAGTCTGAGGAAGCCTTCTGAAGCAGCCCTGCAACTTCTGAATTGCTTGTACATGCTGAGAGTAAAGATAGGTAGGGGGATGGCTGTTACTCAGGGTTGTGTGATTATCCCAGAAACATGAGTCCTTGTGCCCAATTTTTCACCCTCTTGTCAGCAGCAGGAGAGGCAATCTCACTGCTGAGCATCCCTTTACTCTCTTCTTGTTATGTCTGAAGAGCCCTGCACACAGGGCTCTTCATGGGATGGTAAAATCAATGTTGCTAATGCTCTTAACAAACTTCAAGGTGAGTTGGCTACCCAAACGAGCTAGTTTAAAGGCAACTTGGTTATGTCTGCATGATTTCAAGTGACTGTAGTGTAGACATTTCTTTTCAGGTATACTCATTCCCCTTGACTAAAGCTACATTGGAACGTATTGCTTCCTATATTATAATACAGGTACAGTGTGTAGACCTGTGCTGCACTGAAATGCCATAAAATAAGATTAGAATGTTTTTAGTTTTATGTCTGAATAACAGCATCAGCCTGAAAGTTTACATCACTGGCAGAGGTACATAAGGGCCTGTGAATAGCCTTCTACTTTATGCCCTGTAACTTCTCTCTTTCTGGCAGATCTCACTGAATGACTCTTAAATTGTGCAGTGAAATTTGCTTTTGTGTAAGTAGCAGCATTCTGTTCCATCATTTTCTGGAGTAAGCAGCATACAAAAGACAGCCTTTCCTAATCCCTCTCTGTTTCCTTCACCTCCAGGCCTCCCTGCTTCACCTTCAGTTTCTCTCCCAGCTGGAAAGAGATTCTTATGCTTCTTTCTAATGATTACTAAACTTGCTGTTAAAAACTATTGGCTTGCTGCAATGCCCAGAGGACCCTAGTGTAAAGAAGGGTGATAGTTCAAATAGCCTAAGGGTGATCAAATACATTTCCCTCATTTGATATTGCCTCCTGCTCATTCAATTTTGGTCTTTATTGCAATGAGAAGGAATAAAGCAGACCCCTCTGGGCTTCCAAAATTTCCTTTAGCAAAGTAACTTCTCAGTAAGAGATAGATCAAAACATAACTTTGATACTGAGGTACTGGAAAAAAAAAAAGATTGGAGAAAAAAAAAAGCTCTTAAGACTCTATGGCTGATGGTGTTGCAAAGCCTAAAGGTGGGTACAAAGCTCCAGGAGAAGAGTTCACAGGACCACTTGTCCCCTCCTGTACCAAAAGCTGGGATCCACAGCAGGCATCAAAACAAGATGAGAGTTCCCGTGGCTACGAAACTACTTTCTGAGGCTTTCATCCTCATGGTTTGGGTGCCTGTGAGAGTCTTGGATTTGGGTATCAACCCTCTACTTGGGTATTAAGTGCTGTTGGACAACTGCTTTCTTTTGAAATGTGTGTGTCCAGCCACTATATGGTCCATCAGGGCAGGCCCTGGCAGCCAGGGCCTGTCCTATCACCCCAGCCAGGCGCAGGGCAGCCGGGAGGCACTGGGGCAGCCCCAGCCCCGGGCACTGGGCACCTCCCTGGGGACAGGGCCAGGCTGAGGCTGGGTCAGGACATGGACCCACAGGTGGACCCAGCTTGGTGGGGCCCATGGCCAGGCATGGAGACTGGCCCTGATGTGGTGTTGCTGGGCCAGGGGCTGGTGGCCCTGGGGGGCTGAAATGGGGTCGTGGGCCATGGGCAGGGTGGGAGAACCCCAGGGAGGGCAGGGACAGGCAGGGCTGGCAGTGCCTCACCGCCATGGTGGTGTGCTATTTTGCACCTACCTCTTGCATTGTAGCCAGGTAATGAGAGCATTCACTGAAGAAGAAGGTATGGTCCCCAGCCCTTCCCACCCAGAGGGGTCTCCAATCACCTCTCCCATATTACTGGAGAGTACCCATGCGTTTCAGCACTTCCACCCTTTTCGTCCTCCATGGTGCAAAACCCAGTCTAATTTGGCCAGCCCTTCACATGTGCTGCAGTGGGAACCACTTTACCCAGGTCGGGCTTGTGAAGCCCGCCCTAGTGTTGGATCTGGGAGGCCATTTGTCAGTATGGGTCTCTGCAACTTACCTAGTACCATTTCAGCATGTTACTGTAAATGTGTGCATGTGTCACTGTCCTTTCATGGCAAAGGTGAAATTCATGCTTTTATATCTGATTACTTTAGAATAAATTGTACTTGAAAATTTACATTTTATTGAACTTCTGTTTTCATCTCATTAAATGTCTGCTTTAGTGTGACTACCAGTATATTAAAAACAGAGGTGACTTTGAAAATCAAAACCTCTCCAGTATGATACAGGAAGAGGATGTAAATTAGAGAGCTTTCTCAAAGTCATTGTTCAAAATTTCCTTATAAAGAAGTGTATGAGCCAGTAAAATAATAAAAAAATCCCCTACTTGCTAGTTCTGAAGGAATTGCAAAGGAAATACAGGTTTAATTACTCCAATGAACTTTGGAACAAGTCTAGCGCTGAAAATAATAGAAGTTCTCAAACCACTGAAACTTTTAAAAAATTCAACTCTGAACCTTCATTGTGAATGTAAACTAAAGAAGGATTTTGAATGGCAGAACAGCAGATTCATTTAATTTAAAACACTTTAATTGCATGTGAAAATGAAAAACGTGTAATTAATATGCATATTTATATATGTCTCAAGAGATTTGTCATCTTTTTAGAGGTGCAGGGTGAAAGGATGAGGGGTAAAGGACACAAGACACAACAGGGGAAATTCTGATTTGTTATTAGGATAATCTTTTTTCATTATGACATTGGTCAGTAAATAACCAACTGGCAGTCTTTCCTGGCTCATCTGAAATGCTCCTGCCCTCCTCCTGCAGATTAAGTCTTAAAGTTATTGACATTATCTAATGGCTGGAAGGGTTGATGCCTGTGTTGTTATTATTAAGATATTTGATAATCATCCCACAGAGAAGTGGCACAGAGTGATTTTTTTCAACAGCAAACCAAAAATCCTATCAAGGAAAGAAAAATTTAATTAAAAATATTATAACAAAGACTTTTTTTATGTTACATTTTGTATAGCCTCAGGCAATGCTGACTTGCCCAATATTATTTTGTTGTTTTTACTGCTTGTTTTTGTATTTACGTGGTTCTTCCCCTGCTACTACTGAAGATAAATAATAATATATCTACTTCACTTGGCTGAGTCCTAGCAAACACAGAAGTGGTTTACCATGCTGTCTGAAGATGACTGGAATGTCTGAGGGAGAGCAGGGCTCTGTCAGGGCTGGCAGAGAGGCAGATGGATGAAATGGTGGCTCTGTTCCCTCAGGATGGAAATTCTGGAAAAGAAAATGGGGCCAGAGGGTGTATTTCACCTTGGCAAACAATTCTTCCTGGAAACGTCCTGCCCTTTCAAAGTCTTGCCATGTGGTCGCTTTCAGCAAAAGATAGCTAGCTATTTTCTCAAAAACTATGGAATACATATTTTTTTAATATCAGTACTAATGAGTTATATAGGACTCTTTCTGAAATTAACTAGCAACTATGTCATCTGTGAAGGCACAGAATTTTAAAAGAAAAGAAATTAAAATAGAAACAACAAAAACACTTGCTGCAATAAGAAGTAATTACATTTGGGCTTAATGAGAGTAGGAAAAAATATTAGGAGCGAGAAAGGCGGTGAGAGGGAATCAGAGAAGGGAAACAGAGAGGAAATAGCAAAAACCCAGCAATTACCTTTTAAATTATTTTAAGTGATGTCCGTGTGTTTTGTGAGATGTGACAAGTACAGAAGCTGTGGGATAGAGGTTACAAAAAGGACCGAATAATTTCCATGGAAGTAGCGGTAGTAGTCTGGATTTCATTTTGGGTCCTATCCTTTGTATCTTTTACACCAGCTAAGTGATCAGACCATGATATACCAGAATAAATATGCTGGAGACACATCAGCCTTGCCGAGTTTATAACTTCAGCTGAGGGAAACAACATGGCTGCATTTATACTTTAATTAGCAAGGGAAAATCACATCAAGTCCAGGGAATTATGCCAATTTACACTAGCAGAGGAGTTAGTCCTTGATATTTTGCGATAATTTCACTAGAATGCAAATTTATAAATATTTTTAGCAGTCTGTATTCTACATGTACTATTGCATACAGTAAATTAAATAAACTAGTAACGTAATTCAAAGCTTATTATGAGGGCTTGTATCCTGTTAACTGGGTCTGAAAATAAGAAGCATCCATTATGCAAATGTCACACCCTTGAATTAATTACACATTTTAGATGATGAGTTTGACCCATACTTTACATTAATCTCTCCACCTCTTTTTGTGCCTATTAGTTATCAGAAACGTTTATAATATGAACATGCTTGCAATCACCTGACTTATCCTAAAACACTGCATTATGTCTCCACATAGATGTCTTGGGCACGTGTACATGAAGATAAAAAGGCAAAAAGAATTCCTTAGTTCATACAGTTTTATGCTTCACTTGAATGCAGTAACAAAGCACTCTTAATACTGATTTGTTCAACATTGACCTTTTTAGTATGTAAATAGATCATCTCCCTGCACAGTGCAATCAACAGGATATAGGGTGATTGATTCAGAAGAAATTGCCTTGAAAACTTTAGGTAAATGCTTTTATGAAGAAATCTGCAGATATAACATAGTCAAATAGAAGGTGAATGATGTGTTCATGAAGCATGCAGTCCCAATACTGTAATCTCTCACTACAGAGAATGTCTATAGTCAAATGGCAATTCATTGTTTCTGTGGTTGTTCAGAGCATTTTTATTTGAAAAGAAACACGGTGAAGATAGATGACTAATAGTACAAACTAGGTGATAAATAAATGCCTCTATACTGTACGAATTTATAGATTGGCTGTGTTAGAACCGATGAGGTGCGATCCTTTCAAAAACAAAAGATTTCCATGATGAAAGACAGAAATAACACAAACATGGGAATTCTTTGTCATAATTTATTGCAAAAAATGGCTCCTAGCCTGCAGATCCTTGGATTCCTGCAGTCATGAAGCCTTTATTTCTCCTTGTGAAGGCAGTCTTAAAACTTTTGTAAATGTGGTTTGCATATCAAGGAGCCAGATTGTACTTCTGCAGGGTTGTTATTGTGGGGTAGGAAGTAAAAATGTCACTGAAATTTTGGTAGAGTCTAAATTTTCTTTCCCCTATGAATTCCTGCCTTTGTGAGTGTTTGGACAACAGGTGGGGTCAGTGGGATCTACTGCTGGAGAACATCTCTGATACTCTCTGATACTTGTGAAGATAATAGTGTGTGCTGAGAGCAGGTCCTGCCTGTATATTAGCGGAATAAGGAAAAACCATACACAAACCTACAAGTTCCTGGTATTGGCTGAACACAAATATCGCTCCTGAAAATAAGGAAAACATTGAATAGCAAAAGGATTTTTCATTTTTCAGTAGCTAGAGCTCCAGATCTTGGTGGTAGCTGCTCTGAGATGCCAGGTGTTAATGCTGCTGGTGTCAATCAGTTCTCTTGTTGGAGCCTGTGTTTCCATCAGAAATGTCACCTGAAGCTGCCACAAAGGTCAAGCCTCTGTCCTGGCAAAGTGGAGCAATTTGCTAGAGGTACCAGATAAAAAAATGATATTCATTCTTCCTGGTAAGGTGAAGGAAAATCCCTGTGACACTTAGGAAACGGTAACTTCCCTGTCTGCTGAGACATGGTGGTGTTGGTCTCTGACCTTGCACATAAAGGGGCCTGCATTTCTGGCAGCCGTAATACATTGGAAGTAATATGCTTATCATTTTTTGCTGCTGACACCTTATGCCACTGCTGTATAGCCTTATGCCTCTTGTCTGTTTTGTCAGGAATAAAAATGGAAAGGTTGAATTTCATCATGCAGTACTAAAGAAAATAAAGAACTATTCATAAAAGAGCAGCCACAAATGGATTTGACTGCAAAAGCTTTTAAAATACTTTATTTTAGTTTGTTAATAATTGTATGGTGAGCACTTCTCTGAAATTAGAAAGACAATATATAATATGCTGCCTTGCATTTAATTAGAACATTTTATAATACCACTTTTATGAATAGCTTTGGACAAAATGCAGTTGAGTTGTTCTTAATTTGGTCACTGGAGGACTGCCATTTTATTTCACTTACAACAATAGAAAGAGTGAAAAAAATGATTACAAAAGCTGCTGGCCCAGAATCTCAGCTATCGCTAAACAGCTCACAGAACAGCTTGAGAATGACAGTGTGTAGGCATATAAATACAGATTTTTCACTCCTGTGGATGTGTATGCCAGGATGGTCTCCATATTTTCCAACCTCTGTTTTTCTTGTAGCAGTTACTAGATGTTTAAGTCCACCAAAATACTAGAAAAATGGAGAAGGCAAGAAAACTGAGTCACTAAAAACAAAAGACAATCGCCTTTTTTTTTTTTTTTTTTCAAAGCATTGGCAAATGGGCTGTAAAATTTCTATGCCTATCTAGGAGGCTAATGTGTACCTGTAATGAGCTCAGCTGCACATTTTGTATCATTTACAAAGGAACAGTGTACTAGGCTGGAAGCAGCAAAAAAAAAAAAATCCAGAGGCAGAGCACTGTATGTCTGTCCTACCATAACAAGATGTTGAAGTCAGAAAGGAATTAGCCTGCATGTATTGTACTCCTAAAAGGAATAGTACAGCAATATAATACAAGTTTCTGAAATTTAATTCTATAAATCAGCTGTGTTGAAATGCATTAAATTAGGATTTATCATGAAGGATTCATCTATGTCCTGTAGCAGAATGCTTCTATGCAGAATGAACAATCCTATCCCAAGAGGGACCAGTTCTGCTTTTCAGTATCATGACATGACACCACGCACATCTAATGACAGTCCTTGGCAACTTTTGTAGCCACAAAGGACTGCATCACTTTGGGAAATGTTATGTTGCAGTGCTAATCTTGGCAGTATAACTAAGAAAGTGCTTGTTTTCAACATTTTCTAGCATTATAGTGCTCTGTGAGAGGCGCAGATGTGTTCCTCTCATTCTTTTCAGGAACTCAGATAATCTCGCATCTAATCTCCCATATAGAGAAGCAGCAAAGTAGCTGAAAAAGAAACTGCATAATGCTGCAGTCTTTGCCAGAGCTAAGCACCTTAATTCTCCTCTCTGTGACTTCACTAACTTCAGTATAATTCCCTCTACACGTCATGTAAAACAGAGTATAGAAGCAAGCCCAAAGGGGGATGTTTGCAGGAGCTTTGTGCATTTGCTGTGCTGCTGTTACATAGTAAGTGTGTGGTCTGCTTCAGATATGTCCCCCACAAGACCTACATAAGCTGGAAATGCCTCAGTTGAGCAGCAAAGAACATGTTTACCATTGCATGCAGGTAATGCCATCACCTCAAGTAATTGCAAGCAAATTAGTATAACTGTCTAAAACCATGTTTCTTCTACTGGGAATTCTACTTCAAATGCTTTACTCATCAGAAAGCTTTTCTTAATGAACAAAACTGACATTACACTGAGTCATTACCTGGAAGAATGTGTTGAGTTTACTAGGTGTAAGCAACCTGAAGTGCCATTATAATCCCAGGATAGCGAATGAGACAGGTTAATGTTCTGGTTAGCAGCCTTCTCTGCAAAATTTCACTTAGACACTGGCTCTTCTCAATGTTAGACCCTGGACCCTACAATAAAAACCAAAACCAGACTGTAGCCCTTTTCCCTCCTGTTTTGGAAAAATACTTGGTGAATCCTTAAACAAAATATTTCAGTCCTTTACCCTTGAGAAGCTGGCTGTATTTAAGAAGCCAAGGCTAGGATATATTGAATACTAAGCATCTTTATGCGGCCTTGTTGGTTTTATGGGTTTTAGTGTTATTTCAAGATTGCCAGAAAGAAAATAACCACTATGGGAGAGTGATCTTTTTAAAAAAAGAAGAAAAATAAATTCCTCAGATATACATTAAATGTTCTAGAGCTGTCTGACTTCATTGAGGGAATAATTTTTCTTGGAGCAA
>WEKW01011838.1:0-36024 GCA_013389905.1 Sula dactylatra | reverse complement strand
TGTTAACTGTGGTGGCCATCCGTTACAGCTCACCGTTCAGAACGACCCGGGGCCACATTCCCTCTGTGTCACTGACGGCTGCCTGAACAGCTGCTGTCACTGAAAAAAACTCCCCACCAAAAAAACACCTCTACAGAATTACCAAATCACAGCATCATTAAGTTTGGAAAAGACCTCTGTGATCATCAAGTCTAACCGCTGACCCAACACCACGATGCCTCCTAAACCGTGCCCTGAAAGTGCCACATCTACACATCTTTTAAATACCTCCAGGGATGGTGACACAACCATTTTCCTGGGCAGCCTGTTCCAGTGCTTGACAAACCTTTCAGTGAATAAATTTTTCCTAATATCCAATCTAAACCTCCCCTGGCACAACTTGAGGCCATTTCCTCTTATCACTTGTTACTTGGGAGCAGAGACCAACACCCACCTCACTACAACCTCCTTTCAGGTAGTTGTAGAGAGCAATAAGGTCTCCCCTCAGCCTCCTCTCCTCCAGGCTAAACAACCCCCGTTCCCTCAACCTCTCCTCATAAGACCTGCTCTCCAGACCCTTCACCAGCTTCATTGCCCTTCTCTGGACACGCTCCAGCACCTCAATGTCCTTCTTGTACTGAGGGGCCCAAAACTGAACACAGTATTCAAGGCACAGCCTCACCAGTGCCGAGTACAGGGGCACGATCACTTCCCTACTCCTGCTGGCCACACTATTGCTGATACAAGCCAGGATGCTGTTGGCCTTCTTGGCCACCTGGGCACACGCTGGCTCATGTTCAGCGGCTGTCCACCAGCACCCCCAGGTCCTTCTCCACCAGGCAGCTCTCCAGCCACTCTTCCCCAAGCCTGTAGCGTTGCATGGGGTTGTATAGAAGGGGTAGGCATAAGAAGTCTGTTGTTTTGATAACATAGGAGAGGACATTGCTCAGATTCTCATTTTACCATTCCCTACCTCCTAATATTTTCCATCACTTAGGGTTTGTGCAGCTTTAGAAACTCCAGACAACAGCCTCTAATGAAAAATGGTATTTACAAATGTTGCAGCATTTCCACTAATTTCCTTGATTCACACATCTCTGAGGGGCAGCTGAGGGAACTGGGGTTGTTTAGCCTGGAGAAGAGGAGGCTGAGGGGAGACCTTATCACTCTCTACAACTACCTGAAAGGAGGTTGTAGTGAGGTGGGTGTTGGTCTCTGCTCCCAAGTCACTAGCGATAGGAGAAGAGGAAATGGCCTCAAGCTGCACCAGGGCAGGTTTAGACTGCATATTAGGAAAAATGTCTTTACGGAAAGAGTGGTCAGTCACTGGAACAGGCTGCCCAGAGAGGAGGTGGAGTCACCATCCCTGGAGGAGTTAAAAAAACATGTAGACATGGCATTTTGAGGGCATGGTTTAGGAGGTGTGGTGGTGTTGGGCTGACAGTTGGACTTGATGATCTCAGAGGTCTTTTCCAACCTTAATGATTCTATGATCCTGTGATTTCCTTTCTTCTATTTATTACAGGGTTCAAGGGATGCATCTGTTGCTCACACAATCCTATACATAGCCGTGGTCTTTAGGCAGCTAAGGTATTGCTGGTAAAGCCAGTAAAGAATGAGCAGGGCTGTCCAAAAGGGTGTCTGGTCTGTGTCCTGTAATGCAACATCCCAGTGCCTGAGAAAGCAATAAATGAGATAGCTGGCTACAGCTGCTGGCCTGTCTACAGCAGGATGGAGTTCCAGGTGGGTGAATTCACACGGCATCTGACCCAATGCAGTATTGAGCATGTAAGCACCTAGGCCACATAATGTAATCCTTAGGTAAGGTTATTTTAACATATTTTTATATATTTTCTACGCTACATAAGCCATTCTTAGTTTTAGATAAATACATGCTAATTTGTAACATATTGTATGCATTAGATATTTTTGAACACTCTTATGTTTAAAATTTAAGTTGTTCATCTACCTTTCTCATTCCTAGGTCTAATTCCTACTTGTCTCATCCTGTAGGTATCCTAAAAGCACAATTATAAGATCAAGCCTTGTGACAAGCGCAGCTGGAGAAGAATTCCCAGTTCCCTCTTTTTATTTAAAATTGCTCATGGTTAGGGTAATCAGGTTGTAAATGACCCAAGTTCAGTTTCTCTTCTGCCACAAGGGAGATCAAACATATCTCCCATTTCCCAGGTTAATATTCCAAGCAAATTACTTTTGTGGGCCTAATTCCATTCCTTCGCATGAGAGAATATTTAAAAGCCTTTGCCCATTTAATCCTCATCTTCCCTGAGAACGCTCCAAAAGCTGCACGATGAGTAGGAGTTGTGGTGTGTGCTTTGTGATCTGTTTAAATCCCCTGTCTTACTCTGCCTTCGTGACAACGAAACCTGCTGACTCAGAGCGATTTTAAAGGGTGCTCTGTCAGCTGGTGCAAAGAACATTTCAGTGGATGAGATGCCATATGCGATGATGCTCCCTCCACTCTGCTCTACAAAGGTGACATGGAAAAACATTTTTTAGGCTGTGTTATTAATTCAACGTAGCAACTCTTCTGGAGCAGCATTAACCACGGGTTATAATCCCAGGAATGGCCACAGACCTTGAGATCCAGTTTCAGCCTGGGCAAAACTCACCTTCTCTAATTTAACGAGAACTTCAGTGGGAATTTGCTTGATAATTTCTCATCTTAGATTCCTTCCCTACAGGTTTTACAGCCATAGGTTACAATTCAGGGGTGTGGTTTTAGTACTGGAAGAACAAGTATCACAGGTTTTATCATCAGAAATTCCAAAGTTATGCAAGACTGAAATAGAACACAGGAAAATTTACTCTTTCAGAGATTAATGAACCAACAGAAGCCAAAGCAAAAGAACAGCCTGGGATTTTTCCTGAGATAAGAATACGGAGTGGTCAGAAACTGCTGGGAAAATAAGCATCGCTCCTTGAAAAATGTTACCGTTCTTTTTATCAGGAACTGTTGTGGATAACTTTTGCTATTACTGTGGTGGTTCTCACCATTTGCTGCTTATGCTTGGGCTGCGAGGGGTGCCTCCTTCGTCTGGGGAGTCACAGTGCCCATACTTTAGTTCTTCATTTCAGAAACAAACTCTTACATGCCCCTTGTATCCTACAACTCGGTGGCTAGTGCCTTCTCCCAGCATATTCCCCCCTTTGCCCGAGGGCACTGAAACCTGCTGCTCTCACTGTAGTGCCTTAGCAGCCAAGCTGGGGGGCTGTTCCACTTGCTGTGGAACAGCTAAGTACTCCTTGCTGTGGAGGGTGCAAGCACGCAGTTGTTTCCCCCACTACAGGTTTTACAACCACAGGTTACAATTCAGTGGGTGAGTTTTTAGTACCAGAAGAGCAGAATAACACTCTGTTGCAAAATGTTTAGGGTGCTAACTGGATACAATTATCATCCACTTTAATGCTAATAGTAATTTCAACTTTTTTTTTTTTTTAAATGTTTGATATGAACTATATGTTTGCAGCCTGGAACCCAAATCTCCCTTCTTGTGGCTGAGTTCCCCTAACAACTAAAATACAGAGTTTTGTAAATGAGCGTGCTTTTTCTCTCTTGAGACAATCGGCACTAGTAACTTAATGACAAATTTCATTTTGGGGGGAAATCCCCTGCTGTTAAGTAGCTCCTAGACTGGTAGTTTGGTCATTTTTCTAGAAAGTGAGAAGCATGGGTGAGGTCCTCATCAGGTGGAGGTGGAAGTTGAATTAACATCCCAGGTGGCTGTACTAAGGATGATCCCTGGTAACAGTTTCCCCCCAGCAGGTGTATCAAGTGTGTCTGAGAACGTCTCACAGATGAAACAGGTGAAGGATTATGGTTTGTGAAGATTGATGCTACTTTGGCCTGAGGAGAATTGAGGAATATGGTCCTGACAAGCATAAGGTACTTCTGCAAACGATTGCAAGCCAACCTCTAGGGAGCTTTGAGCCTGAAAACAGTGGGGGCTGCGTGCCTCAATGAGACAACAGCAGAGCAGGGTTATGGCTCTGTGCCTGAAGTGGAAGTTGAGCACATCAAGCACCCTAGTGCTTTTGTGGATCCAGATCTTCCTTGGCAATAGCAAGGTGTCATTGACCATGTCACCTGCAGGACCAGTGGGAGTGGAGGCATGGCATGAGCACCCCCCAGCCCACGCAGATGGATGGCAGCATTGTCTGTGAAGCACTGGGGCAAAGATCCTGCAGATTTCCCTCCCTCTTTCCCAAGGCACAGTCCTCCGGTGAGTAGGTGTCGTTGGCCTCCTGCCGCTCAGGACCATTGCAGGAGCCGTACTGCAACCTGCGAATACTCTGCAGGGCTTGGTGGCATATGAGGTGTGCTTCTCCTTCGGGTCAAAATAGAGCTGCAGCGTTCCTGGAAAAGTATATCCTTTTGAACAGCAGCCAGTTCACTAGCTAAGTAAACAGTGCAGTGTTCAGACTAGCTGCGCAGCGTGTAGGAACATCTGGTTGTGCTATTGCTGTCATTGTCTGGTTCAAGTCTGTTTGGTTCTGGGGCTTTTTTTTTTTATAATCTTTGTTCAGGCATTAGATCCAGCACCTCCCATGATTTTATGACCAGCTTCAAATTAATGTTTAACACAAATCCTTTCAGGCTTTTGGTATACTATAGAGGCCTATGTCCTTTTCCCCACTATTTCATATGGTGCTAGAAATGTGCAGTCAGTCTGATACCTGACTTGCCAACTTAAAAAACGAAAGGACTGATTGAATAAAACAGGAAAAGAATATCTCTAAGGTAAAAATTGCTACTGAATTATGTCTCAAAAGAAAATGCTGAGATGATTATACAGCTATCACTGTATATTTAAGGCTAAATTCAGCTCAGCTGACTCCTTTGCCTAGGCAATGGGGCAGAGCCTTCGCAGAAATGAGTGTGCCAAGAGGCACGCGCCGATGCCTTGCAGCAAACACAAACCAGACCCTTCCAGGAGGGAGAGGGGGCGCGTGGCACCAGCTAGTGTGGTTTGAGCACTAACAGCCTTGGGAGCAGCTGCATTTATGACTCTCTTCAGCAGTTGCTATAGGTAAGGTTTCTGTGAGGTCCCTGGTGAATTTTAAACCAGCGCAAAAGAAAGTGTGGGAACATTGCTGCCTGCATTGGCCCATGTCTTCCATGTTTGGAGCAGGTCTGGTTCAGGCTGCACCAATTAGTTTGTTCAGCTCTCAGTGTGTAATAATATAATTGCTGTTCATATTAGTACCAGTTACAGGGATTGGGGAGAAGCAAACCTTTATACAGGAGTATTTTTGTGGATAAAACAAAGGGGAATGCTTTCTTTTTATAGCTCTAATAGCCCTGAATCAATTGAGCTGGTTACCTGTTCAGCAGTGAGCGTGGGCAGTCATTAATACTTTCACTGTAAGCTTAAATATCTAAGCTTATCCAAGTTTCCAAGCTTAAATATCACTCTTGGTGATCACTGTTTTTGATCAACTGGGGAAAGAAAAATCAGTATTTTTTTTTTTTTTTCTTCAAGAAGAGACTGTTCAGGATCTTTGACAAGAGTTAAACTAGATTCTTGAGGGGGAAAAAAAAAGAATTTTTTTGTAAGAATCTATATCAAAATGATTCTAGCTCATAAGTGGTAACACACAGACACACACACACAGAGACACCACCTGGTTATTACCAGTTAATCTGTGGTCACATTTCTCAAATATTCTGTCCTCCTCACCTTGTATTCTTCTGTGGCATGATGTATTAACACATACCATCAGCCACATTCATTGACAAAGATCTTTACCCAAGTTCAGTTCCTGGTGGTGAATTTTGCACTGTTGTAAAGCAAATCACGCTTATGAAACTGAGATTATGGGAAGCCTTCTGGAACACCGCAGTAAAGGCTGCAGAGCTAATTTGGGATGCAGCTGCTGGAAATCTAGACAAGAATTATGAAGGTGTTGAGGCAGTTAAATCCTTTTGAGACTCCTATTTTTCCACTAATTTCAATTGGGAATTATGTGCCAAATTAGGAGCGGAGTGTTCACGTACATTGAGTTTGCACTGTGCTTCTTAGGTCTTAATTCCAGTCCTTGAATTTGTAAATGGTATTATGGGTATTTTTTGACTCATAGAAAGAGTATGTGTCGTAACGATTTCCCCCTACCAGTACTGCAGGAATTGCTCTACCAGATGTCTGGCACTGCCTGGTATTCAAGTCTCTAACAACGACTGTAGAGCGCTCCATAAGCAGCAGTGTTTAGAAAGAGAATTTCTCAATAATCCCTTCAGTTCCTGGAGTTTTATGCCCTGAAGTACAAGAAAGGTTATCTGTCATAACTTTTTATCCTGCTTTGTCAATGTGATCTAACTGCAACCATGACTGTTCTTCTTAAAGGCTTAAGGCTTTTTGGATTTCAAAATATTTTGGACTCAGTTATGACACAATGTATCTTCACTTGACAAATTGAGTTACATAAAGAGATTTTTCTTATTTGTTTCAAATCTGGAGCTTTTAAATTTCATTCCCTGCTCCCAGTATTGAAGAAAAGGGTAGATGGTAGAGCCCAGTTTCCCTACTCTGCATCACCAGGCTTCTCTCTTGACTGCTCCTTCCACTAACTTGTCTGAGGGAAAAATCTCAGCCCCAGTGTCAGCTGAGCTCTGAGAAATATTCCTATCAAAACAAAAAAAAATCCTGAGCTGGTGGAAAGTTGTCCTCTAATACACAGGATTTTCAAATAGCAGAGAAAGCGGGATTGGGGCAAAGTGATGCTGGAGTTATAGTGTCCCTATCCCTTGGGACCTAACCCATGCTGAAATAGGTCTGCGGGAGCCACCAGCTAAGATGATGTGTAGGTTGTCTTAAATTACACCGAGCAGCAGGCTGGTACCCTTATCAGATGCTACAGAAACAGCTACAAGTCGCCTTTGTCCTGTCAGGCGGTTGCAGTGGGCAAAGCTCTGTGGGACTGTTGTCGTACCCGGTGAAGCAGGTGGGACCGCGGGCATCCTCCCCAGGGTGTCACCAGTGGGAAGGTGGCCTGAGCAGGGCCTCCAGTGGTCCTGCAGCTGGGCCATGCTCCAGCTGAGCATTCAACATTTGGAGCACTTACCTGGGCTTATCCCCCCCCCCCCCCCCCCCAGGAAACACTGGTCTATGTGGCTGATTCCTGCCTCTCGTGCCGGGGTCAGAGCAAGCAGTGCCTGGCAGGAGATGGGTGAAAAGATCATGAAAGAAGCAGCTATCAGCTGGTGACTGCTGCTGGGAGGTGGTGGGTGAGTAACCTTGCTCCATTTTATGGTAGTGCTTCACCTGCAAATGCCCGCTGTGAGTGAAATTGCCTGGGCTGGTGCTGTCCTTTATCAATTTCGCTCTCATCAAGCTCCCCAGGTAAGCATTTCATTGCGGGAGTCAGACTCTGCTCTCTCCCTGACAGCCTGAAATAGAAAGTGGAGAAAGGAAAGAAGGCAATAAATGGCCAGAGAAAAGCAAAAGCAGGACAGAGAGTGGTGAAAGGCAGGATGTGTGTTAAATGGCAATGGTAATTCAGTGCACCCAGCCCTCTAATTCTGGGGTAATTTGACACTGAAAAGAGATTTACTTAGCTCTTTTAAGCTTTACACTGAGAAGTAAAAGAAGTAAAAGAACTTTACAATTAGAGGTGAAAATGTTGGTGAATAATATTATGTTTAAAATACTATGTAAGATGATGTGGGTAAAACTAAAAGATAATTTTCTTCATCTTCAGCCTAACAGAATTATGGTGGCTGTTTCTAGGAAAAATCCAGGCAAAAAATTTTTTTTCCTGTTTTTCTAAACTCTGCATTTCAGATATATATGCATTGATTTTTGTGGGGTTTGGTTTTTTCTTTTTTTGGTTGCCCTTTCTTAAGACAACCTGCATGTGACTTCCAGTGTTGCTGGGCATCTGATGACACTTCCCTTGACTTCAGAGAGAAATTCAGCATCCAAGATGAGAACCATGCAAAATCAGTTACTGCATCTGAACGTCTGACTGCCTGATACTGGGGAAAGAAGCCTGCTGATTCAGGGACAAGGATGTCGGCACAGCTTTAAAGGTCACAGACCCATCTCTTCCCAGTCAGTTACATTCTAGGGCTTAGGGGAGCTGGGGACAGCACAGAGCCAAAGCATTTGAGCTGGTTCCCGGCTCCTAGGGGAATTGCTTGCATGGAGACTAGGAAGCTGATTGCAGAGCCACAAGCATCCTGCTTCAGCCACGGTGAGCTGATACCTTGAACCAGATCCCTGCATGCAGCAGGCGACATGGGGAAGTAATGCCTATACCTCCTGTAGGATACATCCGACAGCAGCAGAAACTCTGTCCTAGATATCTGTTTGGGAGGTGACTGTACTGTGTAGCCCATCCCTGAAGTTTTGGGGATAAAGAGTGGCTTTTTGTTTCAGTGACGTGAGGCGTACACAGCTGTACCTGGTGGCTTGTGGTTTGTAGCTGGTTAACATGGGAAAACTGGTTAGGAAGCTGCTGCTGGAGGAAGGCGATCTGGGTGGAAAAGATCACAAATCAGCAGAGCTCTCGAGTTTCAGGAGAGGAGGGAGTGAAAGCAATGGACTAATGAACTTAAACCAGAAGACTTCAACCTGCTCAAAGAATTGGTAAATGCAGTCTTGTGGAAAGGAATTTTAATGGGAAAGGGAGCCTGGGAGAACAGTCGGCTCCTAAAAGAGGTGCCGAAGTTGCGATGAAAAATGGTCCTGATGCAGGAGGCTCGTAGCAAGAACGGGGAGAGGCCAGTGTGGCCACCCAGGAAGATGACCTGACAGTCAAAAAGATAGTGTGAAAGGTGGCTTGCAGGGAGGGGTACAAGGAAACCTTCTAATGCTGTCCCATATCACACTCTCATGGGCAAACTAGGGACATGTGGTCTTCATTAAACTACTCATAAAAAGGAGGCAAGGGATCAGGAAAGCATGTGGAAGACAGAAGAGGAAGAATGAGGTGTGGAAAGGGAAGGCGGTACAAAACAGGGTTACTTTTTTTTCCTCCAAGAATAACAAAAAAGGTCCAAAATAAAAAACCAACACAATATTGTGACTTGATGATCTTGGAGGTCTTTTCCAAACTTAATGATTCTATGATTCTATGATTCGGTGATCTAGTGTTGCAGTTTCATGCAAATGCCTTTGTCTTCATAGCAATGGTGTGAGACTGTAAATAGAACCTGATTTGCCAGATCAGTAAATACAAACCTGCTCTATGCCGACAAAAATATTAAGGTCCTTTGCATGATGCTTTTTGTTTTCTCAAATGAGGGAGAAAAGCAAGCAAACTCACTGCAACTCCTCCCATAATGAAGGTCCCTTTTATATACTAGAGAGTGGAGTCTCTAAGTACCCAAATTTGCATGATTAACAAAAAATCAAGAAGCACATTTTTCTAATGGGTAGACTACAATAGGCAGTTTTGCCAGCTCCCACCCACAAACTGGTTTAATAATGTTATTTGCCTTCATTTGCAACTAAAATTCTTTCTTACATTGCCCTTTGCAAAGTGATTTCTTAGGAGTGCTTAGATAATTCAGGGGAAGGAGTGCAGCAGGAGTGAGGTGTCCTCCTATTGACTTTTGTATGAGATCTCCTTTAAGACCCTGTCCCAGCCATTACTTCATATGCTCTAAAAATCTTTGTCAATATGTCCCAACTAGTAACAGGACAGAGTTTACTCTAAAACTTAATTAAAATAACAGTCAATGGGATTAGGATGTCAAAAATTGATATAAAACATCAGCTAGGAGAACTTTTATCTCTGTTATTCTGTGTTATAAATTCATTGTAAACTAGAGGAATTCTGGAAATTTCAAATTACATTCTGATTTGTCTTCCATACCCCACCAAAGATAATAAGATCAGGCAGATTACAGACAAACACAAAATTGCCTCTTTGATTTATGCTTGGTGGGAGGAAGGTTGATCAGATATGAAAAAAGATCCATGCATGTTATTTACATAGACAAGAGACAGAAATGTTTGGGAAGTTCTGGTGTAAAGATGGTGGCTCACTTGGTGACCTTTTCTCGCTAGAAATTACAGTACATTCTCTGGGATGATCACTTGCCATGCTATACATGATCACTGCACAGACATGCAGGAGCAGAAAATAGAGGCTGTAGCGACAAGAATCTCACCTGACATATTAGTTTGCTAACAAGGTGAATCTCAGCATGCTTACAATGAAAATAATCTATAAACACTCCTGCACAGTGGGTAGGTCTGCAAAGGTTCTCTCCATCTGAGAAAATGGAAAGGTGACACAACCCAAAATCTGTTAGGGCCAAGATTTTTGCAGGTCAGTTTCTTTTTTCAGATTAGGTGGTGTCCTAAATAGTATGAATTTGTGATGTGCAGAACACTTGTTGTCCTAAACTAAAAAAAAAAAAAAAAAAAAAAAAAAAGAAAATTTAACTATGGAAAAGGTGATTACTATTCTGACATTATGAAGTGCTGTGGCTGTATTCACAGATACTCAAACTGGGGCCACTGGCCACTATATGGTATGTGGATATTTGACAAAGTATGTGGTTGAGTTTCTATACTGTTCCCCCTTCATACAGATGAGTGAATGCAGAGTGGTAGTCTTGTGGGCTGGCAATGCATGTAACAGTGCAGTCTATGGATTCATGTGGACCATAGTGCCTCTTAATGCACTATGTGATTGGATTCACTGTGTTTGTGATTGGAGCATGTTGTGTGCTCCAGGACTTTTGCAAGCCAAAAAAAAGAAAGAGCCATCTGTGGTGGCTTGGCCTGCCAAAAATGGTGAATCTGGCAACCAACAGCTGAGTTTGCTAGTGCCTCAGCACCTCTGGTACAGTGGGAAAGGCTTCATAAAGGACATCGTAATATATTTGTGTGATCTGGCTGAATGGAAGATACATGCAGCTGAGTATGCAACCCGTGCATTCATTGCTCTGAGTTGGGTGACAAGTTTGGATTGCAGCAAGTTATGTGTCTACTCATCTATGTAGTGTTGCATTGATTGCAACTTCTCTGAAATGTCACCCATGCTAGTGAAGTAGGCCACTACCTAAACTGATAAATTTTACATAAAGAAATGACATCATAGAATCACAGAAATGTTGGTTGAGTGGGACTGCTGGAGGTCACCTAGTCCAATCTCCCGTTGAAGCAGGACTACCACTAACATTATATCATTGTCAGCCTTTATCTAGCCAAGTTGTGAAAAGCACCTGGTAGAGAAGGTTTTCCTAATGGCCAGCCCGAACCTCCCCAGATGCTGTGTGTGGCCATTGCCCATTGTCACGTCCTCTGGCACCACCGAGAAGAGTTTGGCTCTGTCATCTTTGTACCTGCTCTTCAGGCATCTGTTTCATCACCCTTTGGGCTCCTCTTCACCAGGCAAATCAAGACCAGGTCACTCCACCTCCCTCACACCATACCTGTGCTCCAGACCCTGGACCATGGTGACAGCCCTTAGCTGGACCTCTACAGTTTTTCCACATCCTGCTTGAAGCAGGTGTCCCTAAAAAGGACACTGTACTCCAGGCGCAGGCCTACCAATGCCATGCAGGAGTCCAGTTCAATCTGCTGGCCACCCTCCTCCCAGCACTGCTAAGCATGCAATTTGCAGTTATTTGCAATGGGGACCTACTGTAGTCTAATATTTCTCTTGTCACCCACCATAACCCCAGGCCCTCTTCAGCAGAACTCTTCTCATCTTGAGTCCCAGTCACAGAACTTTTCACATCTCCTTGTTGAACTTCATGGGGTTTCTGCTGGTGCAGTCCTTAGGTTTTTGAGGTCTATTTATTGACGCTTTACTGTTTGACTTGTCAGCCACTCCCTTAGTTTAGCACCATCTGCAGGTGTGTTTGAGGATGATACATTTATGGATTTGCATTCTGCCTCCTCATTCAGGTCTTTGATGAGAATAAGGAATGATACTGGCACCAGTATCAACCCCTGGGGCACTCTGCTTGTTAGTAGCTACCAACTGGGCATCAAGATGTTGATCTCTGTCCTTCGAGCCCTGTGGTCCAAGCAATTATCAAATCACCTAACAGGCATTGGACCATCCAACAGACATTCAGCCCAGACTTCCTCAGCTCCCAAACGTAGGTGTCATGCAGTGGTCTTCCACTCATTCAAGGTTCCTTCTCATTTCATCTTGCCTTCTGATACATGGGACAAGTTGCAGAAAGAGGCTGATGTTGCTGCTGTGGTAAGGGTACGTGGTTCTTGGGGTTGCTCCTCTTGCACTTTTTCACATTTTTTACCATGTACTGGTGACACAGTAACATAGCTCCAGGAACTACCAATTCCTTCAGTTGCTCACAGCCCCCAATAGTCTCTCAGCCCCTATCTCTGTGACACCACATGCCTTGGTCTTGCCAGGACACTGAAAATCTCTCTTCTTCTTGACTTTCTTGATTTCCCACACCCACCTTTGGTTTTTGTAAGCCTCACATATCCATCTTCATTCATTTCTCTTCTAGCCAGATGTTTTTTCCTGAATGGTGCCCACTTCTGCTGGCAAGCCAGCCCTGGCCCTCTCTCTGTCACTAACATGGAGCATTAGTGCTGGAGGTCCCAGGCAAGAGCAGCTCCTGTGGGTGGGGAAGCGCCTGCGGGAGGGCATGGCTATGGCCCACCGCCCTCTCTCCTGCTCTTTGCTCTCTCACCGAGCCAAATAACGAAGCATTTGTTCCTGACAAGCAGATGGGGAGGAATTGGCAAGGAGCCCGGATTCCTTATAACTTAATCTCTGTCTAGTCAGCTGTAAGTAAAGAGAGTTTTGTCTCAAAAGAACATGATTCCTCTGGCTTTGCCGCCAAATATTTGCTCACTGACATCTCTTTTTCTCAAACAGTTATCCCAAGAGAAGAAATGGAGAGTTGTATTTCCAGTTACCAAGAAAAATTATCCATGGACAAGGGAGGATGGATGTGAGGCCATTCACTAAAAGGCAGGTTACTTCTGATGAGGATATTGTGCCACTTACAAGCTTTTATCTCTCTATGAAATGCTGCACTGTTTCAAGTATCTTAGTAGAAGGAAATCAAGGTGTAGGGAAGTGTGATCTTCCATTTACTCCAGGGAAAATGCACTGAGACAGATGAGCTGAGGAATTCCCGGACAGAGATTACAAAGTCTCGAGGGAGGCTGCTCCTCCAAGGAGCTTTGGAGGCTATCTAGAATTTTTACTGCATTGGAAAGTCTACTTTGTTAATGGGCAAAATTGAAATCAATAATAAATTGGCAAGTGACATCATATTTCAGCACGCAAGAGGTCACAACCATATTCCTCTACCTAGAATATGGCAACAAACCTTTAAACATCCATCACCTTTTTCTTTGTCAGACAAAGTGCAAATGTGCATTTAATTTTTCTCCCTTGACCACCTTTTTCAGTTCTTATGCACCTGGGAAGAGGGATGGACAAGTGTTAACTCCTGCAGAAGGTACAGCTGAGATATAGCCTAAAATCCACACAGAAATACCAGGTGCCTTCCCTCTTCTCCACTTGCCCACTATTTCGAATAAATTGCCACATGAAGGGAGAAATGTTGGCTGGCAGCGAGTGGTTGGTAGGTGTGGAGATACTACTGCCTGGCATCAAGCCAAGGCTGAAGTCAGGAACACAGACTACGAACATATCAGATATTCCTGATATGTCCTGAATGTTTCCCAGCCCCCCCGAAAAGACAGTAGTTTCTATTTTACCTCCCTGGTAAGGTTAAATCCTCCTCTGCTGGGACAAGGGAGTTCCCAATGGACCCATTCTGGGTAATGAATGAGAATGACTCCTGCAAAAGGACCCAGGCTTTGAACTCCTGAGTTCTACCCATGCAGGCAACACTAAGAGCCTGGTTTATCCAAGCATCCACACAGGAGCAACATCACCTGATCACGAGCCGGTGCAGGGATGGAGGGGAGGACTGCACAGAGCATGGCAGGCTGGCAGGAGCACAAGAGGATTGTGCTGGCTCCGTTCCTGGGGCTGCATGCCTTTCTTGGGTGCATGCTAGCAATCCATAATGTAAACTTCCGTCTGCCCCAGGTCTGAGAGCAGAGGGCACCTGACGTGGCACTGGCAAAGTGAAGGATCTGGTGCAGAAAACCAGCACCGCGGGTAGGCAAGCAGCAAAGACCTGACCACAGAGGGCACCCATCATCTCTTGCTAGTGCTAGTCAAGGCTATATTTAGACTATTTAGTTAATGAGTAGAAGATATAAGAGAAAATAGCTGCTACTTCTGTGTGCATAGTGATGGCGCTTGGTGGCACTTGGGGGGCCAAGAAGCCATACCTAAGGCTACCCTGGAAACACCCGGCAAGTGTGAGTGCCCTGAGCTGTGCTGGTTTCCTGCTTCCGCGCTGCTCTCCATGGCCTCAGCAGCCCTGGCAGAAAGAGGAGGCTGCACTTGCCAGTGAGCCATCCCCCCGCTTCAACTCTAGTGGTGCCTGCTCCAAGTGGAGTAGCCACGCGTGCCTGCCCTGTGCCAACGAACAAAAGGCTGCCAACCTGATCCAGACCTTGGGCTGGGCTCCCGAGGATGGCTGCTGAACTCTCCCCTGCTTCCTGTTGATAAGCTTTGGTGCTTTGCAATTCCCCTTTCCAATTACTGGTCCCGCTCCCCACACTGGCTGGGCCTGGCACGGGCTGCCGTCTGGGCAGGGACACAGGGGCTGTGGGGCTCCGGGTGGGAGGAGACGGGAGAAATGGTGGGGCAGAGCAGGGATGTACATCAGTCACTGGGAGGGCATCATGTCACAGCTGCCTTTTGCAGAAGTCCTTGGAGGTGCCTGCATAGCTGAGGATGGAGACATCCGGATGAGCCAAGCAGAAGTGACTCTTATGTGAGTTACGTGTAGGAAAAATATTTTAAAGTGTTAGGACAGGGACTCAGCGAGTACCCAGGTGAGGGACATTGTGGCATGTCCGTCACTGGAGGCCAGGTGAGAGAAATATCTTCCTGAAATGGCTTGGGTATAATTGACCAGTTTGTGGGCATGGAAATGGGGAGGGTGAGCCCTGCTACCCTTTTTTCTTTGGCTGCATTGCTGTATTGCTAAAAGAAGCTTAGAGGGATTGTCCATATAAATCTAAAGATACAACAGTTAAATACCAAACCACTATTCTAGGTATTGTGGGCTTGATGTTTTCCCTTATCAGAGGCATATTCCCATTTCTATAACATTCACGTAAAGTTATCTGAAGCTCCAGAACAGACCTCCTGTGACTCTGAGTGAACAAGCAGCCATGCTGCAGCCATCGGCTAGCTGCTGTCTCACTTTGCAGCAGCACCGGCACGAGGTAGGGTGCCCAGTGGGGTGTCTGGTGGAAATCCCAGCTGGCATAAGGCTGGCGCCCTCTTCTCATCTCCTCCTGATGCAGGCAGAGCATCACCAAGTGCCAGGCATCCCTATGGCATGTTTTGTACCTGAGACTGCTTTGTAAGTAGGACACGTTATGGCAGAGCTTGTGCAGCCAGAGTTGCCCACAAGGGATGGATGAGTAACCTGAGGACTGCAGAGGGCAAAAGTGGGGAGCTGGCATCTTCATTTCCCCCCTTCCCTGAATTTCCTTTTCCTGGGAGCTAGGCTCCTAACCTAGCCTGGCACTGAGGTTTTATTGGTGTGAGACTGGAATCCAGCTCAGACTGCCACTGCAGGGACTGTGTTCCACAATTAGCTCAGAAAAGAGGTCTCCAGAGGGACAAAGGGTTTCTCACCATGAGAAAGAGCTCTCTATTAAAGTGTCAGCTCAAAAGGAAATCTTATCTGAGTTGAGAACAAAGAGGCTACTGGCTGGGTTACGAATTTTAATATTTTGAAGAGCTCCCTTTCTGAAAATACTTTTTTTTTTTTTTTTTTATAAATAAAAACATCAGAATGAATGTGAGCAAATCGTGAAGATCCAGTCTTGGCCTTGAAAGGAAAGAGGTAACAAGCACGGCCCGGCAACTATCCTAAAACCCCTGTGGCAAGCAATAATCTTGAAAAAGCCAGTGCAAGCTATGTTTTCAATTTATAAATTGAATGTATTTAAAATTTATGAACTTTGACTGCATGAGTAACTACTTCATTAGACTTTAAGGCTGCATGTTTCCTTGGCTTTTTTCACAGTAAAGTAAAACACATTTCTAATAAACATGGAAAGAGATTCCAAGCTAGAGTCACTACTTTTATGTAAAGGACCCTCCAGACTCATTAAAAAAGTTTACCACCTAAATAAAGCAAGCACATTGTAATTCTTGAACTCGTAAAGTTGGTAATATATACAGAATATTAGACTACTCTTACATGTACACCGCTTGGTATCGATGAATGACATACAGTAAGGGGTTTACTATAAGGAAATTAGCATATAAAACAATGTTTTGGTAAGTCTTAGACTGAAACACAAACTTGAGGAACAAGAGGACGTAAGTTGGGCACTGCTCTGATTTATTGAACAAGCATGGCTAATTATATGCAGATCCTGAGGAGAGGTCTCTCTGGTGCTTTGACACTGAAGCTTTAGCTGTAACTGAAACTGCCCTGTTTCTCCTAGTTTATATCAAC
Organism: Sula dactylatra; assembly: GCA_013389905.1. Classification (NCBI taxonomy): domain Eukaryota; kingdom Metazoa; phylum Chordata; class Aves; order Suliformes; family Sulidae; genus Sula; species Sula dactylatra. Next base: position 19,508 of record WEKW01011838.1, on the reverse strand, counting down.
TGTTTAGACCCTCTTCACAGCCGGTGGTGGGGATGTGGATGGTGGCATGGTGGTGCAGGCACCATGCATTGGCTCACAAAATGAGACTGTGGTGGAAAGAACTGGTACCATGCACTTCCCCTTCTCCTTCCCGGCACTGGTGTGTCCACAGCTGGAGTACAGCATCCTGTTTTGGGACCCTTGCTTCAAAGGGGGTGTGGAAAACCTGGAGTGGTCAGGGCTGAGGGCTGGCACCATGGTCCAGGGCTAGAGTGCAGGTACAGCATGAGAGAGAGGAAGGGAGCTGGGCTTGTTTTGCCTGGTGAAGTCCAAAGGGTGATGAAACAGAAGCCTGCAGCTGCCTCAAGAGCAAGTACAAAGATGACAGAGCCAAACTCTTCTCGGTGGTGCCAGAGGATGTAAAAACGGGCAGTGGCCACACACAGCATCTGGGGAGGTTCAGGCTGGCCATTAGGAAAACCTCCACCAGGTGCTCCAGAAAGCTGGTAGCAGCTCCTTCCTTGGAGGCTTTTCACAACTTGGCTAGATAAAGGCTGACTTAATGATATAATGTTAGTGGTAGTCCTGCTTCAACAGGAGATTGGACTAGGTGACCTCCAGCAGTCCCACCCACCCAACATTTCTGTGATTCTGTGGTCCTTTTCTCCGGAGTGAGGGAGAGACATGTCCCAAACCTTCAGTCAGTTCACCTGGTCAGAGAGAGGGCAGCTCTGCCAGATCCTGGCTCCTAAAGGCTGGTCCCAGCCTAATCATAAGCATGCGTTAGGCCATGCTGCGGTTCAGAAACAAGTTCGCAACAAAACCTGTCAGCCTTAGCTAGTCAGTGTCTTAAAGCCACCAATGTCTGACTTCCACATGGTTGTGCCTTGTAGTAGTCACGGCTCAAGGTACTTGTGCATTGCAAGGCAGCATACTGGCAGTAATCCCCCAGTCTCATTGTGGACTAAGCCATAGGAGACTCCAAATGAGGCTGAAAGCTGCACCTGGAATTTCAAACCTTTAAGCTTTCTTCACAAATCCTTTGATTTTTGTCTCTGACTCTTGGAGTAGTCAATACAAGTTGTCTTCTGAAGACAAAACCTTGTTTTGCAAGAGCCCAAACTAAGTTGGAGCCCAATGATGGAGCTCTTCGATACAGTAAATCTTCTGTTTAGTGGGCAGAAGTTATCCATACACTGTACTCAGTCACCAAACCCACCTCTCAGAAACAGCTTGAAACTTCCTTGAGTTTACTACCTTTGCCTTCCTTTTCCAGCCCTTTCTTCCCTTTTCTGCTCCCTACCTCCCTGCTCCATCCCGCACTGCTTCCTCCTGACACCAGTTGGACTGTCAGACCCTCTCATTGCCCACTCATGGCTGACAATCTTTAGGGCTAAAAAAAGGTCGCAGACTGCCCTTTGCACAGCTTACACCACTTGGCCCTCAAGTGAGGCACGCCAGGCTCTTGCCCATTTACCATGCGCAGAGGTAGGGGAGGACCCAACTCAACCAGAAGGTCTATCAGGCCATTCCAATGCAGCAAAGTACAACAATCTCAAAGGATGTTGGCAGAGCCAAATGCCTTGTTGGCTTGACTGCTGGGTGCTTTTGCTAGGGTGAAACAAATACTGGCCTGTCATGGACATGACTGCTTACATGCTGCTGCGTGGCATGGTGCAGGTGAGGCTGAGCTCCATCTCCCCAGCCTGGTGCAGCAGAAGATCCCTTCTGGGCAAACCTGAGGGAGCTGCAAGAGTCTTTGGTCTTCAGAACTCATCTTCCTGCAATATATCACCTTATTTTCAAGTCCAGTGGTGACAAATCCCTCATCAGCTTTTACTCTGCCTTAACAAAGCTGTCTGTGGGAGAATAATCTCCACTTTGGTCTTTATGTGAAGCCTTGTATATATAATTTGCATTAGGTTCTTCTCCTGTATTGGAATTAGTCACATGAGAATCACAAGACAGGGTTTTTCTGGTGAAAACTCCCCTCTGCAGAAACCCTTTCCCAGCTGTCCTCAGAAAACTGTCCCCAACCTTTCCACAGTCTCAAAGCTGACACAGCCAGTCCTCTCCTTACCTTGCAGCTCCTTTCCTTTTTGGCCACAGGGGAGCTCAGAATAACACCGGAAATCTCACTTCACAGGTTTTTTGCATGACAGCAAGCAACAGAAACCACCCAAAAGAGCATTTTTTCCTGAGCCAACTCTCTCATGTTTGCAAAAAGGACAGGGTCGCTGAGCAAACAGACCTGCTTCACCTCTGATTTCTTTGATACTAAGGCCATATGGGTCACCAAGCAGGTCCCCACTCCCTGGAGGTTTTGTTTGTGTATATTGCATGCTCCTTGGGAAAAAAAAACCAAAAACAACCAAACAAAAACCCAAATCCCCAATGAGTTCACTAAGTGAAACAAGCAGGTAAGGTAGTGCTGCATATGGTGCTAGTAAAATTGTAATAGTGAAAGTTGGCAAGAGCCAAGCAGCCTTTGTATTAATTCTCTGGAGCTTCAGGTAGAGCCTAATGTAATTACTTGCTCTACTTTGTAGCATTTTAAGAGAAAAGTGAGTGTTTTAAAAAAGTTATATTTCCAAATAAAACAGGCGGGTCTGGAGCAGACAAAGTGCCTGATTCTCGTCCCTCTGAAGTCAATAGCAAAACTCCCGTCAACTTAAATCAGAGCAGGATTATATCCCAAATCTGCAAAATAACAGCAAATGGAGCTGTGCTCTTTTTAAATTCACTGTCCAGGCTACCAGATTGTAACTTTTCTCTACTTTTTTCTCCACTTCAAATTCCAAAGGTTTGCCTTTCTGCAGCTCCACGGGCTGGGTCTCAATACTAGAGTTGAAGTTTTTTTCTCACGTGAAGATACCTGCTTTGCAGACGTCTTGGTGTAGGTGGGTAAACCCAGAGATCCTGAATCTCACCCACACAAACACAATGATTTCATTCAAGAAACATTTCTGTCACACTTTTATATTCAAAGTATCCACAGTCTGTCAAAATGTCATAAATTTAATTTTCCTGAGTAGATTCGAAACCCTTAAATACAGAGCCCATTTACATCCCTGCAAGTGTCTGGGGGATTTCTGGGAGGAGCTTTTGTTTCTTTCTGGCGTTTTATTTCTGAGATTGATTAAGGTGTTAACTAAGATTAAGTTCCCTGTTAAAGGCAAGTCTGTGATCCTTAAAACCTGCCTTTAAGTGAGTTCTATCAATCAATGTTGTTTGCTAACTCTCACCAAAAGTTAGGCAAGGCTGGAACAGACCGAAGGGCTGAAGCAGCCCTTTCCCAACATGCCATTGGTAATATTAGTAAAGCCTGACCATTTGTTCACCAAATTAAAAAAGAATATGGGTCCATTGCTTTAATTTCTTGGATTTGGTACATAATCTATAAAGACAGCACTTGCAGGAACCATTTTTTAGCTTGGATGTCCAGAATCATCTTACTATACATATTTTCTCTAACTACCTTGTCATTTCAAAGTTTCTTAGACGTACCTGCTTCCTCGGTACAAGTAGGTCTTCCAGATTTCCATTTAACACCTGAATAACAAAAATGAGGATCTGGGCTGTCTTCCGTCTCTGCCTTGCTTTGATCTTGCCACACTGGTTGTAAACAGAGCAGTCAGAAGTGATACAAAGCTGAAATGCATTGAGACCCTTTCTTGTTCCTCAAGAACTAGTCCCCAGACCTCCCTCTATAGCAAACAATACATGAAGGAGCCCGCTATGGCCATTTGCTGCCAGATGGAACCTTGTATCAGTTTGCAGTTCACCTTCTCCTATGGCTCCTGTGAGCATAGGAGCCTTTTCCAGCACCTTGGCTTGCCCTGTTATTTCTGTTCAAGTGTTTATGGTCTCTAATCAGCACCTAACCTGCCTGTACTGGAGTTTGTCCCATACCTACGGTGGGTTTTTCATTCGGGCTTCTCCTGGCCTGCTTTCAATCACTGGGGTCACGCGCCTTCAGAGGGAGAGGAAAAGCAGATTTTATTAAATGGACATAAACCACAGCAAAGCTGCACTGGCTTTTGATAATTTCAGTCCAATGAACTGCAGTGTTTATTTTCAAGATTTTTCTTAATGAGTCTCTGCAGCCTCTGTAGGAGATTTCCTTACAAGGGGAGGAAAGTGCAGTCCCACACTTGAGGTGGCACTCGCTCCAGCTGAGACTAGTGGGACTGTCACCTCCCTTGGCTTTATGGTCCCCATCTGCTGCGAAGATCTCCTCTGCGCCTTGGGAAAGGCGTCAGCGTTGACTCTGGTTGTGACGTCTGGGGCTCTCCTGCACCATGTGGGCCCTAATGCCAGATGACACCTTTAAAGGCTGTAACACCCATGGGTGTCCTCCAGTAATTAGGGTCCCACTGCCCTCAGGGGGTGTGTGCTTCCTCCTGTTGGCATCTTTCCTCCCTCCTCCTCCCAGGTCCCACACCTGGCCTTGTATAATGAGGACTATCTCTGACAAGAAATTAAACTGGAGCACGTACACCAGTGCCTTTTTGTTTACCAGGAAGCAATATTCACTCCTCCACCTCCTGCCATGACCCAGGAGGTGTCGGGCAGCCAGATGGCTGCAGAAGTCCTTGGGACTGCCTGTACAAACACAGGTTGTTAAAATGTGCCTGCAAAGATCGTGATAACGCTTTGGGGACATGGAAACGCCTGCAGGTCCCAAGGGTTCAGGCTGGGAGAATGGGGTGACATAAGAGTCTGTACAGCAGTGTCCTCCTGGCCATGTCTCCCATGCTGCAGGGCCCTGGACATCCTTCTCCATCTCCTCCTGCAAGCTCTGGCAGCTGAGAGAGTAGCTGCAATGCAGGAGCTCGGCAACTACCTGGTCCTGCAGGTGCATTGAACTTTCCCTAGTGAAAGTGAGACTCATTTATAAAATAAAACAGCTGGGGCCTTTGAGGTGTGGTAAAAGAAGCAGTGCTGTTTTACAAGCTGCAAAGGGGAAGGATTTGTCTGTCCTGAACCTGCCCACCAGCGTTACGGTAGCCACGTGCAGTGATAGCATCAAGGCAAAACAGGGCTGCCAAGCATTTGCAGCACAAGAAAAACATATTTTTTTTTTATAGGAAATTTCATGGGATGAGATCCTGAGGGCGATCTCCTCACGGCCCTGCAGCAGCTTGGCTTTCATGGGGAAAGGTGTTTTGGGTGCCAGCCTTGGCCATGCCACGTTGACCGGGTTGTGCTCCCTGGTGCCGTGCATCCATCGCCTTCCACCGGTCAAAACTACCCCACATCCTCTGCACCATGTGGCATTTCCCAGTCTCACGCAGGGCTTTAGGTCCAGGTCTTCCCCAAAATGCGGCATAGTGAGAGCGGCAGCTCGGCAGAGGGTGCCGGTGTGGAAAACGAGAGTGGGTTTGCTCAGTGGCGGTGGTGATTGCTACCAGCATTTCCGCCAGCTAAATATGGGGGTAGCCACTAAAAACAAATCCTGCTCTCAGTTTCACCACTGAAATCGAGGGTGTTTCGTATGGTTTCTAACGGGAGCGATAGCTGCCGGCATCGGCTCTGAATAATTTCACTCTAACAATAAGTGAAGATGTGCAATAGTCCGAGGTTTAAGATCGTGAGAGTTAGCCCAAGGCTTTTTCTCAGTTTTACTTTGAGGTAAGCCAGTGATTCAAAGCAAAACCTGGCTAAAACCATGATGGTTACTTACTTTTAAATTTTGCCCTACCCAGAAATATTTGAGGCACGTAAATGAGAGCCCTCCATCCACAAGTTTAACACCTCTCTTAACTTCAATGACTTTAATTCCTACACAGTAAGGATCAAAGATTTTAAAGGAAATATTTCAGTGCAGCGGCTCCCGTAAAGCTCCACCAAGGCCAAGACCTCACTTCTACTCTCCCCCTCGCTATCGGGTGGATGTAAGGAAATGTGAAGATGTGTTCGATGGAGGTGCCAGTGTGGGAGACACTTGGCGCTGGAGGTTTCCAGAAGAATCAGCTTCCAACAGCTGTGGCAGGGAAGGTTTTGCATAGGATGCTGTGAAAGGTGTCCTTCAAAAGCCACCTTGAGTCTCAGAACCTCAAAAAAATAAGCATTTTTCATTTGAATGCTTTTAAATTCTCTAATAAGGTAAGCAGAATTAGATTTTATTAAAATATTTAATTATTAGACTAATGACTACTGGTAGTATATCAAGTAGAGCAAAGTGAGTCAAGAAATCATTGCCCTCAGAGTACAAACCTTTGATTTTTCTCTCCCTCCTTTATATTAATAAGCTATTTTAAGTCTGTCCGCTTCAACAAACCTTTCCCAGAGCTTTCGCAAGAGGCTGGACGTAGGTTCTTGCTCGTTAAAATGCCTGCGTGTAAACACTAGTGGAAACCTGTGCTCGTAAGGGATTATCGCCTGTCCTCCCGGTGCCCGAGGGCCGGTACCTCGTTGAGACGGTGACCTCTAGTGGCACCGGGGAGCCGGCTCTCCCCGCCGGTCCGCTCCATTTCCAGGCATGAACCCCAAAAGCTGCTGAAGGCAGCTGCCGTTGACCTCTGCGAGTTAAGAAAACGAGTATTTAAGCAAGGTGGACTCTGGGTCTCGACTTTTCGCATCCGGGTGGGCAGACACAGTTACTTGTAATTTGTTGCAGGCGTTTTGTGCATATATTTTTCCCTATCTTTCCTATTAAAAAACTCTAATTCTTTTAGTAAATGGCAATTAATGCAGGACTTAATCACTGCTAGTGCATAATCCCAAGCCGGCATCTCTCGTGTCTATGGAAAGGTAAGCCTGCTTCCAAGGAACAGTGGGGAGAACCTCTAGGTATCCTAGAAATAGCATCTGAGGATTAAAATCTGTTTTCACTGTCTCTCCCTTTTCCCAATTTCTTGCTGTAAATCAACACTTCTTTGGTATCCTTGACTGTGGAAAGGACATGGGTTGGGGCCCAGCACCCCTGTCGCCCTCCATGCCCCCTCCCTGCTCTAGATGGGCTCAGAAAGAGAAGGAAATAATCTCCTTCTCCTGTACTCCTTCCCACTTCCTTCCAGCACCCCACTGGCCCTCCCACAAAAGACCAGACCCCCGGGCAAAACCAAGTCCCTTGACCAACATGGGCTGATGTACTCCAGCCCATCTCCTATCTGGGCATCCTGGGGTACGGAACCAGCCTGGTGCACACCAGCCCCGTGTGCCCCTGTCCCATCAACATCCTCCCCACAGGACAAGGAGGCCTCCCACTGCCCAGGCCAGCTCCCTGTCACCTCGGCAACCCCTTTGGTCCCGGGGCCAATGGCTGCTGCGTGGAGAAGTGCCTGAGCTGGGCTTCACCATGCTTGATCTGCACTGAACAGGGCTGTGCCAACTTGTCTGAAACCCACAGGTGATGTGGCATGCCCCCCCCCTTACAAATATTGCTTTTCTTCCCTTAAATGTTTTTTTCCACTAACTCCCCATCCCTCCTTGCCTACGCAGGGCAAGCTCTGTCGTGGGCCTCGTACAAGGCTTTGCAATTGGTGTAGAGCAGCAGATCATCCGGAGATGAGAACAACCACTTCCTCCCTCCACCACTTGTGTGAATCTGCACTAGGACCTGTTGACAGCTCTGCGCCACCCTCCTCAGCTCAAACCTAGAGAAATGCCCGCCATCACAAACTTGAAAGTCGCTAAACACTTCTTCCCTGCTGCTTGATGAACACACAGGAGTGACAGCAAGGTGGCTTTCCCCCCATAGACACTGGAGCAACTTATAATGGGACCAGCATCACCATGGCTATGGTGGGTCCATGGTCCCTTCCCACTCCTCCTGAAAGCCCCAGAGGTGTTGACATGCCACCCTGCTGTGCCAGGGCTTGTCCATGGCATCGCCGTGCTCAGGGCTGAGCACTGAGGCCCCACAGACACCCTGCATGCTCAGGAGGGCAGAGAAAGTTCAATGCCACCAGTGAGGGGTGGGTTTGCACCTTGGCACAATCCCTTCCTCCAGTGGGGCTGTCCCACCCTGCTGCAGTGTTGCCCCGTGCCACCTTGCTCCTCGCAGGTGGGCAGCACATCACACCTGGCAGCATGAAGGCATGTTAACAAATGGTTCCTTGGGGGAAACGATCTTTAAGCAAACTTTTAGATAGGTCTAAGGACGTGCTTCACTGCCTCTTGAGCTGGGTGGCTCAGGGAATGTCCATTTAATCTCTCCCCATGGACCTGGTTGCTGCTTGCCCTGCAGAGAGCGTGGTCTCTCTGCTCAGGGATATTTCTTTCCACAAAAGCTCACATCCCGTGCATGAATTTGAATCTAATTAGCATTTGCTCACTAGACCTTACCAAAGGGCCCCAATGCGGTACCTTCTTTTACCTCAGACTGGTTTCTGATGAAAAACTGGGTCATCCAAGTGGTAAGTACCTTTTCCCTGTCAAGCTTGATATATTTTACAAGACCTTCTCCTTTCATAAGAGCCCCATGTGATGGTACACAAACCCTTGGACCCAGGCAGCCATGGGGAGTCCACCCACAGATATGCTCTACCTCAGAGAGTAGGATGAAGCTGTTCACATCTCAAGAAGAAAACATGCTTCTGAGTATGAAACCACCTTCACCCCCATCCTCACCCCCATCTGCACCCGATTACAAACATTAATCCCATCATCAACACACATCGTGCCAGAAAAAGTGTTTACATTTTTTTAACTGACAGATCAGCTGTGCAAAACAAATATTGGGAACAACTGTCTGTGAAATAAGAACCATGCAAGCATTGAAATTAAGAATGATTTTTGGTGCAGGAGCCTGACCCAGCAGCATGAAGCCAGCAGGCGAATGCCCACTCCTGTCAGCGGGTCTGGCTTTGGGTCCGGCCACAGAAGGTTTGCTGGGTTGCCTGTGCATATGAAGCCTGTAAGCACTTTTGGGAGGATGGTGGGAATGGCCACCCATGGGCATCCCACTGGTGGTGGCTGGGATGGCGTGACGGTGGCTGGACCTTTTGTTCCCTGTTACCAGAAAAAGCTGAAGGCAGAAACTGCTTTTTCACAGCGAGAGGCATTTGGTCTGCCAGCCATAGCCAGGCTATTAATTTGTGAACCAAGTGTGGGTGGGGAGACAGTGTGTATCCTTATCTGCACCTTCTGAGGAGTATCAAAGTCTAGCTATTGAAACTACAGTGTCTTCATTTCTAGTAAATACTAATTTTACACTTCTTAGGAGCTGGCATTTAAATCAGATTAGGAAGATGACTGTATTGTCCCAGACTACTTGAATGCATTTTTTTTAAGAAAAAAAACCTAGTAAGGCCATGGCAAACAGGTCATCTCATGTGAAATTGTGTGTCTAGTAATCAGTGGTCAAGGCCAACTGAATTCATTAGATGACTACAACGCTGTAGAGATGGGAAATTACTGGCCTCCCTCAGATTTCCCACAGCTCTTGAAAAGAAATACCCTTTGTTTCTTGTCCTTTTAGAAATATTCTTTGTTATTCCCATTTTCTATCAGCCGGGCTTTGACTCATTCTGACATCGACCATTTGCAACCAGAGTGGTCGCATCCCCTCCTAAGCAGGGACATCCACATGGTTATAGGGAGCCTATGATTAAGGACATATTTAGCAAAAGAGCTAAAGGGCTTGCTTGAGGGTTGTCAGTGGTAGATGGTGCGATACCCACGTGCACTATATGTGATGATACTAAAGAACCAGCAGCATGCTGTAACAGCTGTGTAAGGACGGAGACCTGCTCCTGCATTTGAAAATTATTTCAGAGTAGTTGGGACAACTTCGAGGTCAGACTCTGATCAGGAAGTGTGAAGAATGAAACGCTTCTCTCTGACTGCGTGTTTTGAGATTACACATTTTAACAGCTCCGAACTGCACGGGTTGCTGCAGACAATTAATGCTGGCAGAGAGCCAAACCAAAAAAAAAAAAAAAAAAAAATCAGAAGCTCACTTTGACAACACACTAAGCTGCATGGTATTTTGTCACAAGCAAAATACTCACTGAATAACAAATTTATTACTTTAACAGTCTCTAAAAGTTTCCAGCATGGCTCACCGGCGACATCCCACTTTAAGAATCCTGACTCCGTGATGCTAAACCGTACAACTGCAATTTGTAAAGAAAGTAAACTAGACCACCTCATTCCCTGCCTCTGATGCCTGTCTGTGAGATGCAAATCATTCCTCCATGTCTCACGGCAGATGTAAAATCTGTGCAGGTGCTAGGGTGGCGAGCAGTGGGTAGCTGTGGCGGCAGAGGGAAGGGAATTATCCCTGCCTCCGTGAGTCACCATGTTGGAAGTGTTGGTGCTTCCCACTTGTGCAAAGCCTTCCCAGTAAGAAGTGGCTTGGAGCAAGCCATGGCCAGCCCTCTCACTTGGGGTGTTAAAACCTGATTTTCTGCCCCCTCCCTCCTCCCCTTGCGCCCCTGAGGTCAGGCAGGGTCATCTGTTAGCCTGGTTAAGATGTGGCTCGTGGCTTTTTGGGGTGGCTTAATGTGATGCTGAGTTGGCTCTACTTTTATGTGTATGGAGGGTTTTAATGTTTCTTGGAAGGGTCTTTCTTTACGCTAACATCCAATTCTGCTTTTTCCAAAAAAAGCTTCATTTTGAGGTCCATTTTCTCCATCTACCATGTACATAGAAAACTTCCCTGAAGATGCAAAAGCTTGTACCATTTTTTTTCTAGTTTTTATGGAGTGCTCAGAAGTCTCTCCACTCACAATTACGCTGTCAGACCAAACTCTTCATGATTACAGATCATTCAAAGCATTAAGCATCAAACGTAGCCCCGAGACTCAAGTGTTTTCAATAAGCATTAGCAGCTAAAATGTTGCAGTCTCCATGAATATGTTAAAAGTAAGCGAAATCCCAGGAAGCAAAATTTCTACTATGAAGAAATAATTTGGTAACTATATTCCCAGGTATGTAAGGGACGAAAGCAACTGCAACTTGGACTCAGGAGACAAGAGCGGAGAAGCAAAGGCATGTAATAAACACATTAAAACAATATTTCACCAACAAATCCTGAAAATTATGGACATTTAAGGTGGATTGGTTTAAGATGTATCTGTCCGGTCCTGTAAGTGCTAAAAGGTAAAATTTGCTGACTGCAGAATAAATCCTTCAATATAATCCAGACATTTAGAGCATCACCAAAATTCAATCTGATTAAATGTTTGGTGTTTAAGTCAATCTGGTTTAAGCAGCATGTTTTCTTATGTAGACACACAGAGCCGCAACACAGCAAAGAGAGAAGGGGCAGAAGTTGTGGAGGGTTCAGTGAAGCACGACGCCCACTGCAAGTGGGCTTCAGGGGAAAAGCTCTGCCAGGGAAAGGAGCTGCAGAGAAATGCAGGGTCAGGCCCTATGCAGGACCGGCACAGGGGTTTGGCTCCATTTTGTTGAGGAAGGATGCCAAGACCCTCACCAGAATTGCACCATGTGACTGAACGGTGCAAGAATGTCTCCATTCCTTGTCCCCAGCAACTTCCAACCTTTTCAAGGGTGTTATTATCTAACAGACAGTTTTTTTTGTAGCCTTGAACAAAATCTTACTCGCATGAACATGGTCCTTCATGAGGAAACCGCAAAACAAAACAAAGGATTCACTCCTAGATGATGTTCTCCACTTATTGTTCAGCCCCAGAAGTGCCTGGTCTTTATTCCCAGTTTCCCAGCTCCTTGTAAAAATCCTCTTGTACATGGACATACGTGTAGATGCACGTACACGTACACACGCATTTGTGTCCTGGGCTCTCAATTCTGTTTTTAAATAGCAAAGTCCCCTTCATTTGCAACACACACGGATGTCCTACGCCCATCCCGTGGGATGCCCCACTGCATTGCTGGGAGAGCCCCCCGGGTGCTGCGAGCAAGGGCTGAGCCTGGGCGGGCTGCGGGGTGGGAGCAGACCCAGTCTGGGAGCAGTGCGGGAGGCTGGGCTGGCACTGCTCACTGTGGTTACACGTCCCCAGCACCTTCTATTGCGTGACATCTTTCGGGTCTGTACAGCTTTGGCCAGACAGGTATTGTTTGGGTTTCAGGCTATTTTTGCGGAAAGACTGCCTCGGGGTAAGTGCTGCCAGAAAATTCCACCTAAAAATGATTTAATGATTTCTGGAAGTAAAATTAAGGAGAAACATTCCCTTTCACACGTGAAAAAATAATGTTGTGGTTTTGCAGAGATGTGCTAGCCTCCCAGGGGAGCCAGCCATTACAGAGGGATGTGCTTACAGGATGTGGCCATTGGCTTTTTGCTCACTGCATGAAATTCCCTCATCTTCTGGCCAAGCTGCAGGTCCCTCCCAAAATATCAATTCAGTAGAAATGTTATTGTTTGCCCCCACTTCCCCAGTGATCTCATCCATACAGTGCTGCACAACTCTTGCAAGTGGGACCGGTGGGATCCCTGGGAGGACCTGGCACCGGCAGGACCCAAGGAAGGAGCAAGGTGCTGGCAGCTCCAGGAGGGCAGCCTGCGATCAGTCAAACATGTATTCCAGCAGAAACAGATGTGCTCCCACATCTCTGCTTTTCCTTGCTGTCTAGGGAGCAGTTGTGAAGCAACTGGCCCATGGTGCTCCTCATCTCCCCAGAGAGATGGTCAGTGCCGTGGCAGGGCACAGCAGCCTGCGCCGTGGCTGCGCCAGTAGCCATGCCGGTGACCAGCACCGGCGAGCATCATGGCTCTCTGAGGTGCCACGTCTTCCTTCTCCTGCCTCCTCTCCTAAGCAGCATAAAAAGAAGAGGGGAGCAACAAAAACGACACCAAAAAGCCACATTAAAGTTGCATTCCTAGTCTTATAAATTAGGAGATGCCAATATTAAAACTGTATAAAGTCAGCCCAGGTCCCATGCACACGTACCACATGCAGGGGTCTGTGACAGACTTTCACTGGGTGATCGCCGACTGCTTTCTCCCCAAGACTGTGCCATGCTCGGTGCCGTGTGGGCAACGCTCTGCGGATGAATCACTGTTGTGGTGTGAACGGATTGCTCTCTCTGCTCTGCCCACACCAAGTCTAGGCAGTGATAGGCACAAAAGCTAGGGCTCACTCTGACCACTGCTGGTAAGGGAGGCTTTTATTAAGGAACGTTTTCATTAAGGAAGGTTTTTATTCCACAACAAGCTGGACCCACCTTCTCCTAAAAGCCATGGGACTCTGCAGGGAAGGTGGAAATGCAAAGAGCTGAGCGCTTGGGGCTGGTGCGGCAGCCAGTTACAGCCACGCTTTGAGCAAGAAGCAATGCAATGCTCTGAAAAAATCAGGCGCTAAGGTCTCCAGCTATTCACTGTTCACCGTGACTTTTCTGAGGTTTCCTTTCCCACAATAAAGCAGAGAGCACCCCACTTACTTGCATGCGAGTGCTGGGTAGATAAATCAGCAGAGGATGCTGAGGCGTTGAGGTGGGTTGAAAACTGGATGAATGGCCAGGCCCAGAGGGTGGTGATCAGCAGCTCAAAGCCTAGCTGGAGACCAGTAATAGCAGTGTACCCCAGTCAATACTGGGTCCAATACTGTTCAACATCTTCATTAATGGCCTGGATGATGGAGCAGAGTGCACCCTCAGCAGGTTTGCTGATGACACCCAACTGGGAGGAGTGGCTGATATGCCAGAGGGTTGTGCTGCCACCCAGAGGGACCTCAAAAGGCTGGAGAAATGGGATGACAGAAACCTCATGCGGTTCAGTGAGGGGAAGTGCAAAATCCTGCACCTGGAGAGGAACAAGCCCATGCACCAGCACACCCTTGGGGCCACCCAGCTGGAAAGCAGCTTGGCAGAAAATCACCCGAGGGTCCTGGTGGACACCAAGTTGAACACGAGCCAGCAACGTGCCCTTGCAGCAAAGGCGGCTAATGGTGTCCTGGGCTGCTTTAGACAAAGTATTGCCAGAAGGTTGAGGGAGAGGATCCTTCTCCTCTGCTCAGCACTGGTGAGGACACAGCTGGAGCACTGTGACCAGTTCTGGGCTCTCCAAGTACAAGAGACATGGCCATACTGGAGAAAGGCCAGTGAAAGGTTGCAAAGATGATGGAGGGACTGGAGTAAGTCTCCAGTGAGGAGGGTCTGAGAGAGCTGGGACTGCTCAGCCTAGAGAAGAGAAGGCTCAGGGGAGATCTCATCAATGTCTATAAACTCCTGAAGGGAGGGCGCAAAGAGGACACAGCCAGGCTCTGCTCAGTGGTGCCCAGTGACAGGACCAGAGGCAATGGGCACAACCTGGAACACCGGAGGTTCCCTCTGAGCATCAGGAAACACTTTGTCACAGTGAGGGTGACCAAGCACTGGCACAGGTTGCCCAGGGAGGTTGTGGAGGCTCCATCCTTGGAGATATTCAAAAGCTGCCTGGACATTGTCCTGGACAACCAGTTCTAGGTGGCCCTGTTGAGCAGGGGGGGTTGGACCAGACGACTTCCAGAGGTCCCTTCCAACCTCAGCCATTCTGTGTATCTGTGAGGCATTGGTGCACTGTGCTGAGCACCCCATGGAAATGCTCATGAGAATGGTAATTTTTCCACTGGTCATAGGATTTACCTGGAACGTGTTAAACATGGCCCAAACCTGGTCATAACATGGCCTAAACACTGAATGCGAAGAATAAATGGCAATTCTAAAAAAAAAAAAAGACAACGAGTCACAAGATAAGAAGGTGACCTGTCAAAAGAAATTGTTTTATAGGATCATGGAGATCCAGGCTAAATTAAGATACATTTTTGGCACTTTCTCTATCACAAACACTCATTCTGCACCCCGAGCACACTCTTCTACACCAGGTGCTTTTGTTCATGTCGTAGCTGCATGTTATAAATGTGTGTACACGTACAGCGTATGTGGCCCTGGCATAAGAAAAAACAGATAAAAATAGGACCTCAGTTCTCCAAACTTGCCTTATGATTGTTTTTTTTTAACAAGTGTTTAAACATTGTTTTTAACCACAGAAATCAGATACCAAGAAAACTTTCATCTTATTCCTGCAAAATCAAAATGGAGCTTCTAACTCTCAGTGCAGCGTGGGAACAAGTGCCTTTCATGCTCGCTGGAGGAAGTTATTTCATAATGTGAATTTCACTGGTATTTCTCCTGCCAAGATACCCAGACCTACATGACTAAGAGTTGCCCCTGTTTGCATAGATACCCCCTCCCCACAGCCACGCTCAGTGAAACCATAGGCACATGGAAACCGTGGCGGTTGTGTGGCCCACACGTGAGGCTTTGTGCCCACATTTTGGGGTTGAAGGTGGAAGGAAGCAGCTCCAGGAGTGGCCACATTGTGTTCCACCGCTCAGGACGTTGGGGTGAGCTGTGCCGCTCCTCTGACTGTGTCGTGACTTGGTGCTGCGACATCATTTCCAGAGCCGATGCTGCCCATGCAGAATAAATCAGGCTATGTCAAGCAGAAGCAGATTTCAACTGCTTTGTTATTCAGTGTTTCCCGCCTATATTTAGGGTCAGATTAGATTTCAGGCATACCAAACCCCCAGTAATTACTTTCTTGAGATTTTTGTCGCAAATTGGTGGAATCTCAGTACGGATTTTGCTTTCCCTACAATTCCTATCATCTTGAGTTAAAGCAACTCAAACATTGTCCTCCCTACATAGCTGCTGTTACTGAATGGATAGGTGGACGTTAAAATCAGATGTTCTTCTAATTTCTACTCTACTGCCAGATGACTAGTGGTGGCCTGAGATCCAGGGGCTGAGCTGTGGAAAATCTCTGCCTGTTGCATCGAAACCGAAAGCATCTGGATTTGATATTTTTGTCTCTAAACCCAAAGCTTCCTGAAAATGTTTTGCAGCAGAAGAGAGAAAAGGTAACTGAAGTCAACGGGGAAAGGAAAGAGGGAGAGGCAATGATACAATGGAAAGAGGAGGCACAAACTTCCTGCCGTCTCTCCGTGAAGGGGCTGTTACCTCATTTGTTATGCTGCCTTGCCTTCAGAAAGTCCAGATCCAAATCATCTCTCAACTCTGGGAAATCCCACCAGGTGTAAACAACAGCCTCAGCACCCCTCAGTGTGGCTTTGCACCTGAAAATGAAGCTCTGGAGCAAGGCCAGCGACCGCTCTCCCAGCACGTGCGAGGGCGAATGCCTGCCTAGCACAGCTCTGATGGCTCTTTGCAAGCTTTCCTCACCGGTCACACCTATTGCCATGGCTGGGCTCACAGCTGATGGCCTGAAGGACCTGACCCCAGAGGAGCTACGGGCTGGCCTTTCTGCTGGGCTGGGATGAAACGTCCATGCAAAGGCCTCCAGGAGGGAGAGGGGGCTGCAGGGATCCTTCACAGGATGGCAGCGTGGTGTCCTCCATGAGGATGATGTGAAAAAGCGCCGTGGTGACTCACGGAGGTGCACATCTACCCCAAAATACCCAACAGCTGGGTCTGGGAAGGGCGGCAGGTTGGCTGCCTGGCAGACACCTGGCTGGGGTTGCATCGTGGTTAATGACGTTGTCAGGGAAGAGACCTTCCATGCTGAGTATTGGCACAGGATCCCCCCAGGAAGTGTTCCCTGCACCCTAGCCAGGTCCCGGGCAGCAGGGACACCCCAGGACAGCAGCGATGGGTGCCCAGGCTGCGGGACCCTTCACTCACTCCCTGATGGGCCCAAGGAAAAGTGGCTTTGTGCAAATACGGACACAGGAGAAGAAGGTGAACCTCACACTGCAAATCCCACACCACGTTTCAGCCAACCACTGGGTTCAGTAAAGGACAATATCTCTTAAATGAGATGGCTGCAAACTGGGGTGGACAGGGTTTCTCTACGCTGCCGGGGGCGGGGGGGGGGTGTCCCTTTTCAACTAACCAAGCATTGCAGAGGCAGGGTGTGGGGTCCCACCAGCTGCAAAGGAGGTTCCCCTAGTCCTTCACCCCCATCCAGAAGGGACCGTTGCCTGCGGTGCATCACGGTGCAGCGTTGTTTGGCTTGGTGGGGCCGCTGGCTCTGTGCAAACGGGTGGAGCTGGGTTGCACTCCTGTAGCACGGCACCTGCTGCACGCAGGGCAGGAGCATGTTTTGCACAAAAGAAGAACCCACTTCCTTTCTTCTGAATTGCAAAAAGAAAAATAAAATCAGGCAGAGAGCATTGTTTTCCCTCCTTCTTATTCCCAAGTCCCTGGATGCGGTTGTCACCTGGACCTTTGGGCTCCTTTGCCTGTTTTCGAGGCTGGTGATGCCACTTGGGGCATCTCCCTCCCCTGGCTCCCCAGGACCTGCTTTGTGCCTGCCCCCCGGGAAGGTCCTCACCTTCCGCTCAGGGGCTCAGACCCCCAGACTCCCCTTTATCTAGGCCCCCCTTTGGCACAGTGATGCCTTCCCGCCCCCATGGGCTCCCACCAGAAGCCCCCTGTCAGCAGGGTTCGTGTTAACGGCAGGACCGGGGCTGCTGGGTTATCCGCACGTAATTCCCCCTCTGAGATCTGCAGCTCCCTTTTTAGCGCTTGCATGAGCGCAGAGCTCGAGGGATGGGAGGCATTGTACTGGGGGCGTTTGACTGCACGGAGAAAGTCCCGTGTGTGAATTTGCATCGCCAAATGCCCTGTCTGTCATTGTCGAGCACTGGTGATGGCGACCGGCCCGAGGTGTTGCGGGCACCCGGCAGGAAGGCAATGGCATTTTGCCCGGCTTCATCCCACATTTATTTCCTTGATGGTGTTAATCTATGGAGATAAAATTCTCACATGAGAGAGCATAACGAGGGTAGACAGGAGCCTTTTGTGGGCAAAGTGTCAGCTCTTCCATCGTCAGTGCCACAATGACCCCTGCCTTCAGGATGACCAGTATTTATTTCAGCCACAGCTGTATTTTGTGCAGTGCATTATGTAGATGAAAGGATGGTCCTGGATCCACTCACCAGTGTGGGCTCAGGGTTTCTGTAGGGATAGCACTTCTGTGATGTTCTGTTGGGTATTTTCACAGTCATGATGAACCAGCTCAAGAATATTTGAGCCCCACCCAAGTTTGATTAGCTTAACTCTTGAGAGATGTGCACATAGAAAATCCCCATCTTACTAAGGAATATTTTTTATAATTTACTTAGCAGTTATTCTCTCATTATCAGACCTTTCCCTTCGTGCAATATAAACCCCCGAGTGACAAAAGTATGTCCATTAATGGGTGGTTGTTAGCAAATTTTCACTATTACTCTAGCTAGGTGCCTTCAACTTGTGGTAATTCATGGCAATATCATTCACTCTGTAATTCCTATACAAATGACTCACCATACATGAGTACACAGATTAGTGCTGAGTTTAATGCCACTATGTTGTAAAACATTATAAATATTATGCAATTAAAGAATTGGTTGAGCTTTACTAGCTCAGAGAGAAACTTAAGTTTAGCTTAACTGTAGTCTTAACCTTGACATTTCTTAGCCTCAGTATTTTTCAGTAGCACCCTGAATGTCCCGTGATGGGAATTTCCTAGTTTATTAGGAGTTTTTGGGAGGGGAAAAAAAAGAAAACAAGCATGACCATCGCCACCACCACCACCAAAAAAACCCCCTAAAACCACTAAAAAGAGCATAAAATCCTCTTGGGATTTGAAAGCCCCTGTGCTCTCCAGTAAATAGCCGCTATGGGGAAGGCCATCCTGCCAGCCACAGGGCAGGCTGCGCTTCTGCAAACATTTTGGGAAGTGCTGGGGAGGAAAGTACTCTCTCCCTGCTGCAAGACGGGCTCGTTGTCCACACCCTTTGCTCCATCTCCGGCAGCACCATGCCATGGTTAGGGCTGCTGTGCTCCCCGGCCATGCCACGGCCCTGCTGGCCACCCACACATGGGGCCGTGGGGTAAATCAGAGCCCTCCACTGCCCGGCACCCTGCAGGGATGGAGCCTGCCCCAAGAGCTCCAGCTGTGGCAAGGGGCTTTGCCATACATCTGCTACACAATGTATCATCCTAATAATGAAAATATTTTTCCTCTAAGGGAGAGTTGTCTCATTCCACTCAGGTTAGCCTCTGCCTCAAGGAGCCATGCCTCATGGTCTCTCAGTGTGTGTACCAAAGGCAAATGTGGGCTTCACCACAGCCTGGGGAGCCATGCACAGAGTGGCTTGCACTGGCCACGGGCCCAATAAGCTCCATGGGAGATTTGTCTGGACTTTAGGGGGAAAGGTGCCATGGACGGATCACACTGCCATGGTCACATATATGTGCCCAGGGTGACCCCTCTGGACTGCACATGAACCAGAGCTGAGGCTGTTTTCATTGTTCAGTTGCATTTTGCATCCTCATAGAAATATTCAGAGTAAAACCCAAAGTCAGCTCAGATGTCAGGAGCGATTGCTGCACAGGTACAGTCATTTATCTTCTCCAGTGCAGCCACTACTGAGAATAAACCCTGCTGCAGCAGAATGCCTCTCACACACCGAAAAGAAAACCACCCAGAAAGAACACACATTTTTACTAACCCTAAGAGAAAAAAAGAAAAAATAAAAAACCCCAAAACCCAAAAAAAACCCACACACACACAAAAACCCCCCCAGACCTCACGGTGCTTTTATAACGTGAGCAAATCCCGAGAGGCGCTCACACGGCCAGGGAGCCCGAGAACCGGGCAGGGAGGCTCC
>WEKW01011837.1:44767-58663 GCA_013389905.1 Sula dactylatra | reverse complement strand
TGGCTTCATCATTATCAGAAACTGATAAAGTATATTTGTAAAACAGAAACATAGAAAAGATACTGCATGCAAAATTATGTATTTTGAATGTATAGACATCCTCTAGTACTAACAACTTTGTGTCTTTATTAGAAAGGCTCCAGAGTATAAGAACATAACCTAGCAATCTCTGTTGGCTTTTACTAAGTATGTATTCAACTTGTGTGTCACCGGGAATAGCATTCAAAGACATACTTACGTGTTCATCCAAGATCATATTTTTTTTCTAATACATGCTTATTTTATCTTAAAATATTTGTCTTTATTTAAAACGTTATTTGTTCTCTTGTACTTAAACATTTACATTTGTCATTGTGGTTTGGCTGGCAGAGAAACTGGGATTATGTTCATGTTGTAATTTGTCAAAATACTGATGTAGTATAAAAAAAAAATCTGCATTTACTGTTTCTGCCTGTCAGACTTCTTTCAAAAGCCTCATGTCCTATATCTTTTTAAAGACAAAGCTAATAGAGCAGAAAATATTAAAATCAGTTTTGAAAGAAAACTTGGTTTTGTTTAGAAGTGTGATTATAGCTACTACTTGAAACATATGCAACAGCTCAACAAAAACAAAAGAAACCAGATACACATACACTTACACATACACTTGCATAGATGCACACAGCTGTGCCTGTGCATGTTTGGGTATAGATATATACAACATATACACATATAATGTTGAGGACGAGAAGACATTAGGTCTATTGATCTATCTGTTTGCTAGTACTCTATTGAAGTCTTAAGGCTTGCTTATCATGCATCAGGTATTCCTCAGCAATTAATCACAGGATGTCACAAGATTAACTCTAAAGTGCAGACAAAAGATGGTACATATAAGTCTACTCTTAAGAAAAAAAAAAAATCAGTCATTCTCCTTGCAGGTAAATGGTCAGTCCACTGATAGTTTATTTCTAAAACAATTGCGGATGGCCAGTAGCTACTGGCAGGCAGTAGAAGTGTTCTTTCTTTCAAAATATTCAACTTAGTTCAAGTTTTGTTCAACATCAATGTTTTTTACCAGGCTTGAAAGAAATTCATATCAACATCTGTCCAAATTGTTATAACCGTGGTGCCATCACTTGTAAATTGGTGTATTTTCTTGTCAAGTGATGGTAGAAACATGATGGGAAATACCAGAATTTCTTAGCTCTGGATTCGGATGTGTCATTTATAATCAAAACTAACTCAGCAGGAACCAGTAAAACCTTCTTTCTGGCTAATCTGCAGTAATTTTTACTACACTTTCTTGTCAGGATGTATTGCCTTCCACTCTCCTTTTAGAGCATGGAAGCAGCAGCAGTTTGGATAAATAAAGTGAAATGGTTGTTCAGAAATCCCTAGGATGAAAAATATCTTCAGTTGGTTTCCTTCAAAAACAAAAAGTAAAAATTTTTGATGAATACATTTACAGATAACCAATAAAATAGATTAGAGCTAGATTGGATACCATTTGTTTTCACAGGAAGCTCAAGGAAGAGGCTTACATTATTATAACACTAAGGAAATAAACTTGCAGGCATGTNNNGGAAATAAACTTGCAGGCATGTTGGAAGACCCTTCATAATGAGTAGAATTGCAATGGAAAAATGTGAGAATTTGAACTCTCTGGATGTTCACACAGGGGCAAGGATTATGTTTTAGTTCAAGCCTGGTGAATTCTGTGGGAACCTTGAATCATAATCATAACCACCCAAAGTACCAGCTCTGTCATATGGAAATTCTAGAAACTACAACACGACACTTGTTCATCTGGTGGTTTCTGTACATTAATTCAGTTGCAAATAGAGAAAAATGTTCATCACCATTTGAAAAGCAGGAAACAGAAAATAATTTCTGCCTTACGGAGGCAAAATTTTGTTAAAATAACTTATGTGATTTCTACCAGGGGATACTTTTAGATCTGTCTGAAAGATGATAACTAACACTCTTTCCTCAGTTCTGCCACTTCAATAAAAATGACACAGTAGTTTCCTGATAAAGATTTGTGAGTAATTATGCATTAATGCAGTTTTTTGGTGAAGTACTTTCCTCCTTGTTTACCTTCAGCAGAATTTGTGCCTCCTGTGGAAGGTCCTGCTGTGCATGGTCAGCCCGGTAAGAAGACGATTATCACAGTTTATAATATTAAACTGCTAGTTCTTTAAGTCCCATGACAGCTGAAAAAGGAGTGAAAGAAATGGTTTCCACACCCTACAGACACTTTAAAAAATTTATTCACTCTGTGTGATCTTACACAAAAATTATTAATTTTCAAACATTTTTAGAATATTTATTATTATTTTTTCCAAAAGTTAAAATGTGAAAAGAAGAAATTTTAAAGATAATTGCTTATTTTAGAACACCTAAGTAATTGTTTGGGTTGGTTTGTTTTTTAAATTAGCAGCCTGTTGAATTCCTCCCAATTCCAAGGTCTTTGGACAAAAAAAGATGATCTGGTGGTTTTGGATAGAAAGTATTATAACTTTTTTTTTTCAGGCCGGTTTCATGAAGTTCCTAAACAAAATCTGCTAAAAGTAATTCTTATTGAATTTTTGCATATGTTCTTTCTTTATATAGCCTAGGGGACAGTAAGAAAGTAACGCCAGGGCCCATTCTCAGCCTAATAAAAATTGCATAGATTCAAAGTAACTCAATATGAGCAAATGGTTTGTTGCTTTCAGTGAAGTTACTCTGCACAGACGTTTTTGTAACAATATTTACAAGTCTATTGTCTCTCCAAAGGACTCTGGTTCTTCTAAACAATGAGTTAAGATATTCAGGGCTCCACATGAGAACAGAATAACATACCCATAACAAAAAAGTGAAATAGTGTAAGAATTAAATCTATCATATGGTTGAAAAGAAATTAAAGTGTATGTAATATTTAGCATTATGTTTCTCTGCTATTCATTAAAATGGAAAACAAATATGTAATGATACTTTCTTGAGCTATGGTAAATTTCAGACTTTGTATGGTGAACTTCTGCTCTGGAAATATTTATCATAAGAAAAATAAACATTCTCACCTCTCCACAGTGCTCACAGAAATCTGTGCAGAATCTAGGTAAGTCATGTGTGTGGCTTGTACAACCTTTTGGAGCAAAATTTACTTTCCTGCCTGTAGGAGTTTACGCTCTGGAGTACTCCCCTAGATTTCACTTTATGGCCTGCAATGACAAACCTCAGCTTTCTGCTCAACTGTAGCTTCACTTT
Organism: Sula dactylatra; assembly: GCA_013389905.1. NCBI lineage: Eukaryota > Metazoa > Chordata > Aves > Suliformes > Sulidae > Sula > Sula dactylatra. The sequence goes on along the minus strand of WEKW01011837.1, from coordinate 55,432 downwards.
CGNAAAAAAAAAAAAAAGACTTTTTTGGAAGTTGTGGTTCTTTAAGAGTCCTTGGTTGGCACCAGCCGCTGAGTAATGAGGAAATGTCCAACTCAATAACTGTGAGATGGACTGAATCAGCTCACAGAGATGCAACATTGGAAGAAGTGCTGACTTGGGTTATTTCACAACTGCTAGACATGTCATTATAAACTGGAAGCTAATCAATTCTGAAAGTAATTGTGGAGCGCAGTTGGGAAAGAAAAGCTGACTTGAGGGGGGTAAAAGCATGGTCTCAATGTTGAAAGAGGAACTCAGTACATTATGTAATTATTTTTTTATTTTAATAAAGCAGAGGTTCATATAATATCTGATACAAAATATAATTCCTAATTATTATTCCTTATTAACTAATTAGAAACACACATCCTGAAGTTGGTGAGGGAAGTAGCAAACCATAATCCAGATGTGGAAAAAAAGAGTATCCTGTAACTTTTAAAAGGGGCGCTGAGCAGATGCAAAAAAGAATATCCCAGAACTACGTCCTTGGAACCAGAAGTACAAAGGTAGCTGCCCACTTACTGAGTAGCATTTCTCTCGGTTAAGAACAAGGGTGAGTTCCTCCAAGGAACTCAGACCAAGGTGAGTTCCTTTTAAAAAGGCACACATGTGACAAAAAGAGCCCAGGAACCACTTAGCCAGAAAATTCAAGTAATTCTAAGGCTTTAGTTCCCATTCTGTCAGGTGTCTTAAAATATTCCATCTATCTACTTGCATAGGACATCTGCAACTCATTTTCCTACCTGGAAAATGAAGGCACGTTGCAAAAAGCATGATATGCAAAGTTACACAAAAGCTCACAACAGAGAGAAATGTCATCTTCCAGCTAGCTTTGTTTGTTAATCTCTGGATTATTTACTCAAGCGGAGGAACAAACGGAGTTTAAATTCAAAGAGATTTTTAAAACTAAGGTGATTTATTTCTCTGGTATACATACCAAATCATTGATGAAAAGACTGTGTTTCTGAGAAGAGGCTTGAGATCAGATAATATAATTATTGGTAACTTCTAGCAGCTGAGGCTGAAAGTTGTGTAGTCTCTGTCCTTGGAGCTTTTAGAAACCAGACCTAATAAAGTCCTGAGCAACCTGGTCTGATCTCACTGTTTAATCTGCTTCAAGCAGGAGTTTGGCGTAGATATCTCTGAGGCCCCTTCTTAATTGACTCTATGAGTTAGCTGCAACCATATCTCCAAAATCAAGTACAAGGTCTAATAGGCGGTATCTAAACACATCTTAACTTTTAAGGCAAAGTTTTCCACTTCCTATTTTAGGAAGTGCAGTCCAGAAATATGTCGGTGGTTCAAAGCAATCACTTGAGAAGGCAACATCTCTAACAGTTTGTGGAGTTCAGATGGAGTATCTTCAAAGGATCACTCCTTCCTGACAAGGAAGAGGTTAGGTAGTATCTTACCACATTTTAACAGGACTACCTAGTGAGCTAACTACATCTCCATGTGTTTAAGCGTACCAAAAATCAGTGATTGCAGGTTCTGCTACCTTATGTCCAAGAATTCTAACTACAGGCAGTAATAAAAAGTCAAACAGCCAAAATTCTACTTGTATGTGTAAAAATACAGCAGCAGTGTCCACTACTTCTTTCAGTGATGCTACCTGCAAATGCAAATTAGGGTTCCTAAATCTGATGGGTAATGCCTCTCATCAAAAGCCAGACGGCAGTACCATTTCTACCTTTTCTCTTGCCAGGCCCTATCATGAATGCTGTATTGATTTTAATGGAAGTGCACAGATGTGAAGTGCCACACAGCGTGACTGAGACCTTCAGAAGGCATTAGTGCACTCCACACACAAGCAGAGTCTCAGCAAAGAGATGCAGTAGGCAGGATGCACTCATTTGGCCCTACATAGTGTGTAGTCCTACTTTTTAGGCTGAATTCTTTGACTTGCTCCTCTTCATGACAGAACTGGCTAGCACCTCATAAGCTGCTGGCTGAAAAATTACCTCTCTCATTATAGCCGAAAAGCATATTTTAGCACTAATGCAGAGACTTCTGTGGTTTTGGATACAAGCTAGACTTTCCCCTTGTCTTCCCCTCAAATCTGCCATCCGTGTGTTATTTATTATCCTGGGAAGAACTTCTGTGTCAAATGTCATTTATCACTTCTGTTCAAATTAAAGAACAATTTGTGAAAGGATAAGTAAAAAAAATTATCTTGCTTACTTTCTACACAAGGTAGATTCATGTTTGTCAGTTTTGCACTATTATTTCAGTTAAAAAGGACAGATTAATTTCCCAGGCTGCTTCTGCATTTGAAGGTTTTGTACAATATAGTGCATTATTTAAGGACTTGAAAAAAAATCATGCCCTAGCTAAAACAGATATACTGACAAAAAAAGTTTTGGCAGTGCGACTTACTCTGTGTGGCAACTTGTTTAACTTATTCAACAGAGTTGATTTACTAGTATAAGCTATATATTTACCCAGATCTGGGAAAGGTAGGAATACTTCAAGGTGCAAACTTTTCTAGATGTAGAAAACCTTACACATGGTCTGAACTTTCCCTAATATATAGACATGAGCTCAAAATCTCTTCTGTGAAAGAGCGGAATTTCTTTTACTTGACTGAGGTGTTGGAACATAGTGAGGAAAATTACAAAAATGTTGTAAGTGAAATAACTGTATCAATTCAGTCATTCATATGTAATCCCTAATAACTGAGTTGAGAGTCTGTAACTACAATGTAAAGGGTCTTCTCATTCAAGGATAAACTATAAAGGGAGCTCTTCATAATTTTCTGAATCGATTCTCTCTTTTAACATTTGACAAAAAAGTATACTTGTGGGAATCATCATTTTGCCATCTCTCATTCTAACAAATGCAGAGTAATGAACTAGAGGGAAGGAACCTCCTCCATGTCAACCTTTTCACAGTCAAATTAAGAAAATCCATAGCATACCTCATACTACACAGGGGAAAGTGCCACTCCATCCACTGGGCATGGAAACAAAAGAGAATTATAAGTCATAGACTCATAGAATAACTGAGGTTGAAAGGGACCTTTGGAGATGACTTGATGCAACCCATCTTTCCCAGGCAGGGCTAACTTTGAAGGTATGGCTTTTCCCAGCTGCACACCAACTGGCCTGCAAAGAAAAGGTTGAAATTTGGCTGCTGCATCCAAATAAGGAGTTAGCAGTCACTGCCAGGGGAAAAAAAAACTAAAATAGTAACACCTTTTTGATCCAGCAATAGAAGTGGGTATCCGCTCAACCAGGAAAGGAAAGCTTCTTGAACACTGTTTCAGACACTTATTTGAAAGGGTCCCATGTGCAGTGCTAGCAGCTGATTCACAAATTAAACATCAAAGGTTCCACCATGAATTTTAGTGTTTTTCAACTGAATATCAACTAGATTTCATTTCATACAATATTATAAACAAATTACTTGCCACTTTCTAAAGAACTTTTTTCCACTTACAGCCCTGTAAAAAGTATCAACACCATTTTTTTTAATAGTCTTACAAGTTAAAACAATGTTTTGGTTTGGGTTGGGTTTTTTAAGTTACTTCTGAATTGACATGTTATATGCCACTTTTCCACTTACATTTTTTATTAAACATGTCACACATTCAAGCAGATTTATAATGGAAACCATAACAATGGTGCCCGCTCTGCTGGATTCCAGACCCTGCATCAATGGATGCTCATAAAACATAAAACTGTGTCAGAGATACTAAGAAAAGCAAAGTACAGGATAATAGTGTTTGTGGTACTTTCCTGGGAAACAAGATTTGAGAGCTTAAATTTCTTCAGGCAAAGAAATTTGATCCCCCACACTCTAGGTAAGTTGCCTACCCTTTGGCAAGTTGGTCAGTCTTCTCCTGTTGCTTTACTAAGAGTGTTTACAAGACTCTTGGATTCTGTAAATTCAGCCAGTGAAGGTCTCGGGTCAGTATTGAATAACAATAATTGGCCTCCTGAAGTCTCCTGTTGTCTACTACCTCTTACCTTGAGTACCCAATTAAAAAAAAAAATTATATCTCTCACTTTGTGTTTTACTTACTGAGTTTTCTTCCTCGGCATGGTAAACAAATAGCCAAACAATCATTTTCCTAATTTTGAAGCTGACATTTTTTTAGAGTTGTAAAAAACCGGCCTAAATAGAACTATCAAATGAAAATTCTGTAGTAAAATCCATAATTGGATTACTTAGAATAGATGCCAGGGCTCACAGTAGAACAGACACTGCTGAAGTTTTCTTCATCAAAATTATGGAGTTTTACTGAATCAGTGAAACTGAAAAGGATGAGGATACATGCAGTAGGCAGTATTTAGCCCTCCTTCAGGTAGAGATAATAGAAAGCAGTACTAGAAAATAATGAAAAAGCTTTCTGAAATATAAAGCTTTTTTCTGTTTAATTCTTTTCATATGCTGTCTTCCTGATCTCCCTTTAATAAATTGTTTGGATTTCTTTTTAGATTTTCACTTTATTCTTCTGTGTCACCCAATTTTAAATTCCCATCATTCTGTCCAAACTTTCATTTTTTTTTTCTTTTCCAGTAAAGAGAGAAAATAAGTTTCTGATATAAAATAAGTGAAAACCAGAGCTTCAAAATATAGAATCTGCATGTTTGCACCTTCTTTGCAAGTTTTCATTTAGTTTTCCTCATTACTATAATGACCTCCTACTTAGTCCACACCTTAAAAGTGCATATGGCAGTTCAAATGGAAAACTGGAGAGAGAGAAAATTAAACTAATCTAAAATTTGGATTTCCCAAATGCTTTCTTCTAGTGGTATGAATACAAACAGCATCTTTTGGTATTGAACTTTTTGAGGACATCAACATTTATTGGCAAGTATTCTATGTTCTAACAAACTCATCTGCTTAAATTTAAACCTCATGCATCTGTTTCCTTCTAACATGTTACAAGAATGACCAAATGAAATTTATCATTGCTCAAGTAGGCAATCTTTTAATCTTAACTGGACTATGCTCTAAACAAATTAGTATCTTCTTTTATTTTTTCAATATCAGTCCTAGAGAAACATTCACAGTAAATTAAATAGTATACATTAAACCAGCTCTACAGTTTTAAGCTTACTGCAGAGATGGATTATGTATGTGCCTTGTTTGGGATATTTGTCTAAATTGCCTATTAGTTTAACTGAAAGCACAAATAGTCTTTCAATTTCCGCATTGACTTATGAAGCACTGAAAATTTTTAGTACTGTTAGCAAATTTCGGCATAAAATTCCTGTGAAGCACCGGGAGAAGACTTAAATGAGGTGCTTGCCATTTTACCAACACTTCCCTCTTTTTTTGGAAATGTCAAATGTTACAGGTAGTGAGTGCTCTGCTGCTTTTCCTTGCACAGTACCTCCCAAACTTTTGGTCACATCCTCTGGTTAAAACAGCTGACTGGTGTTGAGCATAGTGTCTGCTCCCTTGGACAAAAGCAAAATCTGTGGGGTAAGATAGATACTCCCTGTCATAGGAAATATGCTATTTATGCCATTTGTTCATAAATTATACACAAATTATAAGATTAATGACTTGGGAATTTTATCTTTGGTAGTGCTATTAGTCCCAAGGCACCCATGGAAAAACTGCTGCCTGCTGGTGCCTTTTTGAAGCATTTAAGCAAGCCATATTTATGACTGTTTTCTCATAGTTAACTTCATTCATTTCTTGCAGTTGTTCTTTTTTAAATTTGCATTTTAACAAAATGTCGAGAATTTGAATAGATATTTCCTCATTGCACTCACCCAGTGATTCTGCATATGCTTCTTATGCTATTAATATTCACATGCATTTTTCTTTAAATATGTGTTAGTGTACCTAGTGACAGCATTTGACAGCAAGCTCAGACCTTCATAGCAATACGCCTCCAAAGCTGAACAAACCTGGAAGGAGAGGTCTATTTTTAAAAGAACTAGAAGGAAGGAAATCAACCCCAATCCTGCACACACTTAAACACCTGCAGAACTTAATGATGTGAATACTCAGCTGGAGATCAATAATCATTTAGCATAGAGTTAATGCATTCTTCAGTGATTGCAAGGTCAAACTCACGTCTCCTTATTTGGGTAGCAGGAACACCTTAAAGATATGAGATATAATGCACTTCAAGACATCATTTTAGCATGTGTGGTCATTTCCGAGTATTACCAATACTGCAACAGAGGAAGAGATTGGTGTTTGTCTCTTTTATTGGTAGATCAAATATAACTTAATAATAATCACATCTGTAAACAAGTTAACATCAGTGGAAGGCATTTTGAAATGGTGTTCTGGGATGTACCTCTATTTCCCTATATGACTGTAAACCAACCTCTGACTAGTGTAAACTAGCTATATTCCTAAAGTAGAAAAAACCCCTAACACAGCCAACAAACAAACAAACAAAACCCCAATTTTTGATGCTTTTCACCTGCAAAATACTTCTGCAACACTTCCTATAACACATATGTAATAATCACTTTCCCACATTTCACAATTTTCTTGTCCCAAGACATAAGCCACCCACACAGCCAGCAGCCACACTGGAAGACAATTCGTAGAGCATAGAGAATTCTATCTGCTTCTATTATAAGCTTGTACAGTTGCAAATAATGTGTGTATTGGAGGGGATATTTAGAGAAAGATATTAATACCTCATTTACTTTTGCGCATATCCCTAGAGGCACCATGAAAGTTCAGAACACAGACCACACTTTCCCATTCTGTTCAAAAGATAAGAAAGGAAGTAACGGAGGTTTGTCTCTGGATGATGCGAGAAATCAGATGAAACAGCAAACATCCAAGAACTAAGCAGGAAGTTGAGCTGACAATGACATCTTGGTAGAGAATAAAAATGGCAACATGCTGATTTTTGTTCTAGGGAGGCTGAGAGTTGGCTAACTTCTCCTGTTCTCAGCAGGATATAATTGCAACATAGCAGAACAAAATGAACAGCCCACCCACAAGTGACTTCAAGAACATATCATATTATTTGTTTTAGTGCAAGCATTCTTTTACTTGGCAGTTCTGTACTTGGATTAAATATATTCAGCTCTTTCACTCTTGTTTCCTTTTTCCATTGTAGAACTTGAATTAAGACATCAGCTCCTCCTTCATTGTTTGCCAATGTTCAAGGCAGAAATATTGCACTAGGGGCATGGTGGAAAAGAGGATTCATTAGCAGAAAATATCAGTGTACTTTTGTGACCTTAAAAACCCAGTCATAAAGGAGAAAGCGGACTGTATTAATGGCATAAATAAATATATATTTAGCAGAGGAACACAAATAACTGTGTATAGTTTTAGATATATATGCACTGTATTTCTCAGTTTAGAAATCTTCAAAAGATTCATTATGTAATCACAAAAAAAAAGGGCAGAATTTAACAGTGCACACGAGTTAAGACTAGACTGATTTAAGAAACTGGGGCTGCAAGAATAGGTGGGAGACTGTCCTGGTTTTGTCAGGGATAGAATTAATTTTCTTCATAGTACCTAGTATGGGGCTATGCTTTAGATTTGTGCTAAAAACAGTGTTGATAATGTGGAGATGTTTTAGTTGTTACTAAGTAGTTTTTACACTAGTCAAGGATTCAGCTTCCCATGCTCTGCCGGGTGCACAAGAAGCTGGGAGGGGACACAGCTGGGACAGCTGACCAACTTACCATAGACATGTTCCATACCATAAGATGTCATGCTCAGCACTAAAATCTGGGGGAAGAAGGAAGGGGTGATGTTGGGAGTGATGGTGTTTGTCTTCCCAAGTAACCGTTACACTTGACGGAGCCCCGCTTTCATGGAGATGGCTGAACACCTGCCTGCCGATAGGAAGTAGGGAATTAATTCCTTCTTTTGCTTTGCTTGTGCACACGGCTTTTGCTTTGCCTTTTAAACTGTCTTTATCTCAACCCATGAGTTTTTGCGTTTTTGCTCTTCCGATTCTCTCCCCCATCCCACTGTGGGGGGAGTGAGTGAGTGGCTGCGTGGGGCTTAGTTGCTGGCTGGGGTTAAACCACGACAAAAACATACTCACAGTACCAAGGTTTGGCAAAAAGCCACATACATTATCAGAATTTGAAACAGTTGTGTGTCAATCGGATCCAATATTGTCCTTGATATACTGTCAAAGAAAAAGAGTACTATACTGTTGTATCATTCAAAGGACAGAAATAATAAGAATTTAAAAAAGTGTTGCACAGGGCAGCAGCAGAAGTGAATCTTTACTTACCTACTTCTTTGAGAAGTATAGTTTTAAAGACTGTGTAGAGGGTTGACCTTGGCTGGCTGCCAGACCCAGCCGCTGTCTGACTCCCCCTCCTCCACAGCACAGGGGGAGAAAATATGACAGAAAACCTTGTGTTGAGATAAAGGCAACTTAATAAGAAAAGCAAAAGCTGCACACAGAAGCAAAGTAAAAAGAGGAATTTATTCGCTACTTCTCATCAGCAGGCAGATGTCCAGCCATTTCCAGGAAAGCAGGACCTCAGTACACGTAGTGTGCACATAGTGTACACTTGCTTGGGAAGATAAATGCCTAACCAAGAATGGCCCCATACTTCTTCCTTTCCTTCAGCTTTTATTGCTGAGCACAACATCATATGGTCTGTTTGTGTTAGCTGTGCTGGCTGTGTCCCTTCCCAGCCTCTTGCCCACCCCGAGCCTACTGGCCTTGGAGTGGAAATGATTTGGAAAGAAAGCCTTGACACTGTGCAATCACTGCTCGGAAGTAGGCAAAACACTGGTGGTGTTATCAACACTGTTCTAGCTACAAATGCAAAACACAGCACTCTATGGGCTGGTATGAGGAAAATTAACTCAATCGCAGCTAGATGAATAATGTTAATCTTGGGAGAAAGCATGCTGACAGAGAGGCAGCATGATCAAATTGTTTAAACAAGATAGATGTAATTGGTGTTGCATAGCATTGTGCAAATAGTTGCTTCAGATGCATATACACAGACAAATAATGTTGTCAGGATGCACCCAGCAAAGGTACCTCCCCATGCTCCTTCTTTCTGCCTCTTCACCAAGAACTTGCTTGCAGTGGAGAGAAAGTGTGAGAGTAAGAGCTATCTCACTGCTTCTCCTCTTTTCCACACAAATCATGGCTGTGGCAACCTAGGTCAAGGTGATCAAGATGAAAATGATCCTTTTTCAGCAAATCATGTCCTATGAGAAGCTACAGAAAAATATTTAGCACATATTCATTTTTTCTAGATGTACCTGCAGCCTGAAGAAATACAGTAAAGATCAAAAGATACAAGCAACAAAGATGTCCAAACTGAACATGCTCCAAAAGATACTGTTGTAGCTTGAATATTTGGATTTTCCCCCCCTTGCTTTCAAAGAAAGCTGCCTTCAGGCTTAATCCTTGTGTATCAAAGGGAACAAATGTAATAGAAAATGTTTTAAAGAGAATTTTCACATGAGAGATGTTAGAAGGTGCTTCTTCCAAGCTCTGATTAAAAGTTTTTTTCAAGCCAGGCTTATTTTAGTCTTGAGGTGAACATGGAAATGTTCACCACACTGGTCTATCTCTTTGAAAAAATGGTAATATCTGTCTCCACCCCCATCTTCAGGGCTTTGTGGTCTGGGGACTGTGAGTGAGTCTGGGCCATTCTTGCACCTCTGCATCTCCAGAGCTCTTTTGGTCTTTGAGAATCACTTTCTTTGGGAGATAAATAGAAGAAACCCAACTCGCTCACTACTCTCAGCGTTACCAGAGGGACACCTGTGAAGCCAGTTACTCAACTTTTTCTTATGAATTCCCAGGACCATTCCTATATCTTCTCTGTTCTTGTAGAAGCCTTTTTCTCCCCTTTTCAGAGTTTCTTTCCCACATTTGTACAAGCAATTGCTTAAAAATCAATTATTTAGGAGCTGCTTTTCAATAGTTCCCCAGACCCTTGATCTCAATTCCTCCTCTGGAAGTAGACACCTGCAATTAAGCTGGTTCATTGACAGATTCTGGATTCCATCCTCTTCCAGAGGGTGCTCACTGTAGGCCAGGCTCTGAAGATGCCAAATTTCCCTGCTCACCTAAGGAACTGCATAAATGAGCCTTCCCTGCCCCTTACTACTGTGTCCCTTCATCAGAGATCAGATAGGGTAACTAAGCAGGGGTGTCTCCTTCTGGAAATGACAGGTAAATCTACCCCATTTCAAGATGTTTCCAGGTCTGTCTCCTTCCCAGAGGAATGGGGGAAGTTATCCCCCACTTCCTGTTTTTCCAGGAGTCCAGCTGTCATTGCCAGCTAGATCCAAACAAATAACATAGTGTATTCTTCCAGCCGCCCCTCAAACTCCAGATGACTACCCATTAATATCTGCATATTTAACTTATTATTTCCATTCAAAAATCTACCTATTCTTTTATCTAGGAGATTTAAAAAAAAATTTAAAAAGCAATAACAAGGTAACTTAAGCACTGTTTAGGCCACCACAGTCTGCCATATCTCACCACTATAACCTTAATGTCTTCTTTACTTTTCCATCAGTTCTCGCTTCCTTTACTTTACAAATTGTTTGATGTGAAACTGCATCTTTGTTCTTGTGATCATATAGTACACTGTATAATGGCATCTCAGCCCACACGAAGGATTTTCAAGGGAAACAGAAATACAGAATTCTTATGGAATAATTTTATAGAAAGCCTGCACAGGT